>QANX01004140.1:0-40960 GCA_003254975.1 Ochetophila trinervis
ATTAATTATAAAAAAAATTATTAATAAGTTTGATGTTTCATTGAAAATTAAATATAGGTGGATGTGTTAATTTTACCGAATCAATTTAAAAAACACACCGTATCGATATTCAATACCAAACGAAACGAAAAGCCTAACGAATTCCTCACGAAAAAAACCATTTCGCTCTCACCGCAGCTTTACCTTCTCTCCCATGGATTCTTTGCTCGCCAACTATGCCTCTTCGGACGACGAAGAACAAGAAGTAGAAGAGAAACAACGACCCGCAAAACGTACAGCTTTTAAATCCGAATCCGGCTCTGGAAATAGGATTGCCCAATCAACCTCTCCTCTTTTCTGGTCTCTCCCCCTACCCAAATCCTCTTCTCTCTTCCAATCCCTTCCTCTCCCCAAGCAAACTCTCCCAAACCCCTTAACTTCGAAGGCCAAACCTCTTCTTGATGATGATGGTGAAGAATCGCATTCAAAACCCTCCTCTAGATCCAGCGGAACCGCCCCTAAATCCTCTTCCTTGTTCTCGAAGCTTCCTCAGCCCAAATCCCAAATTCCGCAGCCACCCTCTTCGATTCTTTCGACCTCAGAGCCCAACACGAAAAGGGTCGTCCAGTTCAAGCCTCCCGTTAACCCCTTTGCCTTGAAATCGAGCGAGCTCGATGACGAAGACGACGAAGACGAACGAGAGAAAGAAAGGAGGCGCCGTGATGAGCCCGACCCGTTACAAACGAAGTCAGTGACGTCTTTCCTGTCGAGTATTCCTGCGCCCAAGAACTCCTCTACGCTGGGGGTTCTTCCGACCTCAGGATCGGGGCGAAGAGCAATAGTCGAAACCCAAGTCTCTGCGTGGAATTCTGCGTCTGAGAACGATCGGGAAGCTGAGCAAAATTCTGGGAGCTACTCAAATTATGATAATTCGGCGAATTTTGGACAGGAGGATGATGGTAATGGGAATTTTCAAAATGCCGGACACGATGCGAGCTTTGCTAATTACGGGAATTACCATTCGAATTTTGATCAAAATGTGGGTGTTAGTGGTCAAATGGGATCGGAAATTGGTGTTGCGGATACTTCAAATTTTGGAAACTATGAGGGCTATGGAAGCTATGTTGATCATGGACAATATACAAATAGTGCGGCTGATGGGTCTGAGGTATCAATTATGTGTGAAAGTGAACTTAGAGTGAATGGAAAGAGAGGAAGGAATAAGATTCCTACAGATATAGTTGAGGTTAAGCAAGATGAGTTGATGAAGAATCGTCCGAGGGAAGACCAGGTCAAGTTAACAGGAATAGCTTTTGGTCCTGCATATCAGGTATCCTACTTGTAGCGTGTTATTTTTCTGCTTGCCATTTAGTTCTACCAAATGCATATCGCGACTTTGCTTTTCACTAGTTGCATCTTAATTTAAGTTTTTAACGTTGAGGATGTGTCTTTTACGCTAATATATCTTTGCAATCGGTTTATTCTGATGACTAGTAAGAAATAAGAAATATAATAAATTAAATACCACTATTTGTCTTGTGGCAAGGTGTTTGTTTGGGAATAACTTTAATTGTGATTTTGATGAGGTTGAGATTGGACGTGTTTGATTAAAGTGTGCTTGATTAAAATGTGTGCTCTGTTGTCTTAATATACATGGTTACAGTCACTTTTTGTAAGTGTAATCTTTAATAGTTAAGAATTAAAATGGTTTTAGGCCTTAAAATCTATGTTTATTTTTATGTTTAAAGCTTGGCGACCTTCAACTTCGACAATTCATAGTTCTAGACATGTTATTTCTGCTTTTGTTTCAAGGTGTTATTAGCTTTGACAGACATAGTTATGTCCATTTTCTAGTAGCTTGAGTTTTCGAAAGTGATGATAACGAAGCCAGTCTTTTATAGGTATTGCTTGAGGCCTATAACTAGCATTAGAAGTTCTGTTTTTCTCTGTCAAGTATATATGGGTATTGGTATTGGTATCAAGTCTTTTTTTAGATGCGCTGTAAGGTCCTGAAGGACCTTCCTTCCAACTATTCTAGGTTGATTTTTGGCTAATAAGTACATGTCATGGATGACATCCCGCAAAAGTATGACACTCTTCAATTGTATAGACGGATTTTACATACTATTTCACCATTACGTTTTATAATGTACCAATGAGTGGCAAATGGAAACCCAATCTTAATGTGCTTGACAATCCCCCATCGATGTATATTTCGCAGAGGGAAAGAGGGTCTGGGCTTTTCTATAACTTTAGTGCTATTCTGCTGTTTGGATTTATTGTCTACATGATTTTCTCTTTTGGATTGCCCGAAAATCAATTTTTATGCGAACATAACCGCCTTCTTTTTTCTAGATGGAGGCGTTATTTTGTAATGAATTTTAATTATTAGTGTGTTTGTGTTAACTTGATGTGCCACTTCCACTGCATTATATATGTTGTACGGCATGGTTTCTTTCTCTAAGAACATTACTCGTGAAGGTTTTTTGTTAAAGAGTGATATTTTTCACTTCTTTCTTTTATTAATTATTTGCATTTGCTGTATCTTTTATTAGCCCGCTTCAACCAAGGGAAAGCCTTCAAAGCTGCATAAGAGAAAGCATCAGATCGGTTCCTTATACTTTGAAATGAAGCAGAAGGAGACCGAATTAGCAGAGCGGCGCTCACGAGGCTTCCTCACAAAAGCTGAAACACAAGCAAAGTATGGTTGGTGACTTGGGGTACTTTTTTGTTCTTTATGATGTTGTTGTGTAATTGTATTTTAAATCAGTAGCCAGAATTTCTCATTGATATGCTATCTTTCAGTTGTTAAGGATGTTTAGTGACATTATGCAATGTTAATTGTTAAACAATATGCAATTGTAGCCAAATGCTAGCATTTTAAAAGTCCTGGGCTTCACCAACGAAAGCATCCAAGCACAAAATGAGCATCTTAAAAAGAAAGTGGCAACAACAAATTGGTTATCAACCAATAATATTTGCCAGTAAGATGGAATGATATTTGCCAATGAAGCGGACATGATAAATTAAAAAAAAAAAAATCGAAAATGCTGCATAAGGGATTTAGGCAAATTAAAAGAGAACCCTTGTTGTTTTGCATAGTGCTGAAATTGAGATAAGCTATTACATTTGAAGAAAGCCAGTTTCGAGGTTTAAAGCCCTTGCAGGGATCATAAATGCTCACCTTCATTATTTAGCTGATTTTTCTTTTTCTTTTTTTCCTTAATTTTAAATCTAAAAAGATCTTAATTATTATGTCTTAATTGTTTTTTTTTAAATTAAAATTAAATGACCAATAAAGCATCTTGAGTTTCAAACCCCAACGATTCCAGATCTCAGTAATTGATACTAAGAAAGTTAAAATATGTTATTTTGGATTAAGATAATTTTGAAAATTTTATTAAAAATAAGACATTTTATATAAGATTTAAATTTTGTCTTTTTATTAAGATATAAATATCTTAAATTAAATATTAAGTTGGAAAAAAAAAGTCAAAATAAACTAAGATAAATTGGTTAAAAAAAAAAAAAAAAACATACAGTTGGCTCATGGACTAGTTGAGAATGTGAAAACTTCAAATTGAGGGTATGCATTCAAAAATCAGAAGAGTGGCGGAGTTGGAGGGTCTTATATAGGGGTTCAGACGTCGCTATTTCTCAGGGCTGGTCTAACAAATAAGGGAAAAGCAAGTAAACCCAATATCTTAACATTATTATGACATACAATGCAAATGTTAATTAAACACCCAAGTAGCCCCCACAGGAGCATCAATTAAATATTTCATGAAACAATTAAGCTGGGATAAGGAAAAAAGATCATCAACGACATGAGCAAGCAAAAAGAAAAGAGACATGGCCCGAGAAAAACATGTTCAAATACACCAGATTTAATAGGCCCTCCAATTTCAACAGCTTAAATGATGCTAATATCCAATAAATATGCACGCCAAACTAGTTGACATCAGCTTTTAATTTAAAATCATCCTGCATCTGCATTCCCTGTAAACTTTCAGAAGCCTAAAATCACCCTTCTTTTTCTTTGAAGCAGTGACATTTGTACCCTCTGAGGAAAACCAGAAAACAGATGAAAATGCACTAAAACCAACCAAAAAACTGACTTTTCATTAATCTGACAACCATATAGCTATATCTATCTGTATATATACAATATCAAACATGTAGACACTGACGCTGATTAGAAGAGAATCATGATCGTCCAAGAAACCTGTCGATCTGTCACCGAGACCTTCACAGCCTGCCCGACTGGTTTGTAACTCCAAAGAATAGCCTTCCTATAGAGGAAGATAGGAAACTTGATAGCGGGATAATATTCTGCTTCTGCTACAAGATTAATGCAATCAAAATGTGGACTACAAATGGTGACTTCGCTTGTGATTAAATTGAAATATGGGATTTCCCAAAACGGATTTCCATTCAACTTGTAGCCGGCATTATTTTTCCCAGAAACCTTACAAATAACGGAGCACGCAGTAGAGAAACATATATAAATAGTCACGTTATTATCTAGTTTATTAACTATAATTAAATGATAAACAAGTGAATAAGTGGTTTAAATAGCTCAAAATTGTTGATTTATTTATGCACTTATTTTTATTTTAATCATTTACTTCTAGTTTTTAGATTTAAATATAATAAATGTCAGGTATACTTGATAATTGCATGACTGACTAATCTACTTGATTTTTGTGTTTTTTGTTTCTTTTTATTTTGCATTTAGGATTGTTGAATTTAAAAAATAAATAAAATTGATTATATAAAACACAACAATTAAGTGTGTTATAGGGTGTTTTTATATTTTGTTTTTTTTTTAATTTTAAATTTTATAGCATATGAATTTTTTTTTTTTAACTTTCTAGTGTGGATAAAGGTGGATTTTAGATCATTTTTTATATATATTAATATATATATATATATATTGAAAAAAAAGATGTTACAAGTGTTAATTGTTTCTTTCTTTAAAAAAAAATGATTTAATTGTTTCTTGTATGAGTAATACTTTTTATATTATTGTACTAAAATATACATTGATATTATTAGTTTCTGATATATAATTCAAAAAGGAAATAATGGAATATGTATATATATAAGATAAAAAAATAATGAAATATTTTTTGATGAATTAAATAATGAAATATTGTAGTATACTAAAATGTACTTTGATATTATTACTTTCATACCCAGCTATTAGTATTTTGGACTACTCCAACTATATATAACTATATATATATATATATATATATATTAAATATAAGATTTTCCTCTCATGTGAAATTTCAGATGAAATTCCTATGGAATTTATCAATAATAATAATTATTAATGATTTTCTTCACTAAATAGCAGTCATCAGTAACAAATCCTATATAATTCTAGAGTATAAATTTCAGATGGGAGAATAACTATATATATATTTAACAATATGAATTAAAATGATATTCAAAATATATATAATATCAGACTACAAATATTGTTGTATAGTCTAAAGTAGTCCAGATATGGTGCAATTGCTTATGGATTACTTCTTGAAATAGAAAATTGTAAACAATGTGGTCTGTCTTTATGTGTTTATTAAGAAGTCACAAAAATGGCTTTATTATTTATCGTACTATGTATGGATGAATAACACAAATGATAATTTTATCACTGAATGTGAGTCGACATTTTTGAGACCAAAAAACGTAGTAATAAAGGTGTGTTAAGGGTATAAGTTTTATTTTTTAGCATCACATAAGCATTTAAAAATGTTTCAAACTACGTTGGGTCTGATATGCATTTGTAATGAATTTGCTAAGTGTAGTGCTAACCCACTAGAAGACATTAGATTAATGTTAAAGCATGCTCTTCATTATTTTCAAACATTTATAAATTATGGTTAATATTAACTCCTAGAGTGGGCTATTATAATTATACATAGTTAATTCTCGTAATGTCATATCATAAGCTGGAAATGTGTTATATATTGCGATTAACGGAGGTCTGATAAGTAAATATTGATTGCGACCTTCTAAATCATTTATAAATTTGGGCATTGCATATAGCTAAGCATGAGTGTTCATCTTTAAGATCCTTAAAGCATTTATGAAGAATGTAGATTGTTGTATTTGTGGCATAAAAATATATGTTGTTTAAATTTATGTGGCATAAATGCACAATTAATTCAAAAATTATTCTCCAATAGGAATGTACACTAAAATTATTTATGGTTATTAATTAATTATATATTTCATTAAGTATCTTTAGTTTTTAAACAAATTGGATTTTTAAAGAATTTTTTTTTTTTTGAAAACTTGACAATGTCTGACAGAGTCTCTAGAAATAAACATTAACTTTGACAATGTCGAAATTATGTCAGCTTGACATTCATTATAAACATTATTATTGAAACACATTTTTTTCAAAATAATGTATATATTTTTACGTGATATATTAATTTTAGCAATCTACGTTGTATTAGAAATGTTGTTAGTTTAGCAAATTTGCAAGTCTTGTCACTTAGCCTTGTAAAAGAAAAAAAACCTTGAGGACTATACAACTTGTATTGTACAAATGAAAAGTGGCTATTTTTAATGATAATAAATTATTTTATATACATAAGCTCCTGAAAAGTGATGAAACTTATATGGACATAGTTCCCTAATAATCTTACAAATTTTTTATTAAGTCAATGTCTAATGTTAAGTTTGAATATATATATATACACACACACACATATATATGGTATAAGCATCTACAGACTCTATTAGTTGTTTTAGTCAGGGGGAGCGAACAATTTATTCACCTTGTAGATCAAGCCTGGTAGGTTTATGTTTGTACTCGTTTATTTTTTTTGCTTATTCAATTTTTTATCCCAATTTTCTTTCTTTCTATCATAGTTTTCTTGAATAAAATTTTTTTAATGAGGCAACATGTATATTGTAAAATAATATATGGACATGTATTTTTTTTTTCTCACATTAATTTCCAAAGCGGAGTGTTATGAAATATATTACTTGATGTCCATTATTGAGTTTTATACTTCTAGGTCTATATCCATTAGTAAACTCTAATCTTTATACATATAAAGAGAGATTAGGGTACATGAATGAATAAAATATATATATTTTCTCAGTGTATACATCTTTCTACTTTGTTTATATTGCTTTATTTTATGACAATGTTTCTATTTTAATTATTTACCAAACAAATTGTTCCCAGTTTAATTGTTGAAAATTTTATGCTCCTCGTCAAAAACCTTCTAGTAATTTAGTCCTGCATTAAGCATCCATGAGTCCTAATATAAGAGGTGAATATATATATAGGATAAATCTACTATTTGAATATCTACAATATTACTAAAAACTATTTTAGTGACAACTTTATCGCGTCACTAACAATTTATAACTTTATTTGATAATCCAGATATCCACTAGTAGAATTTTCATATACACACAACATATTTAGTGATTTGCCATAAATGCCAACCATTACGGTTTTTATGGAGCCCGACTGTTAAACCTTTTTTTTTTTTTTTTAAATATAGACAAGCCAGGAAGACAAAAGAAAATAAAACGTATGTTTGGCTTCAAGGAAATCAATGAGAAAAGCTAGAGAGAGAGAGAGAGAGAGAGAGAGAGAGAGAGAGAGATCGATCAAAGCATCAGATCAATAACAAAAGACATAATTTAGAAAAAAAAGTGAGTTTGTGTTATAAAATAGGTTGAAGTTTCTCATTGGTTCTTCCATTCAAGACGAAGGAAGCTTTTATGGAAGATGAAGGAAGAGAACTGTGAGTGAAAGGAAAGAAGTAACGAGTGAAAACAAATATTTTTCTGCTCGCACTTTTTCTTTTAACCAAACACTACAAGTTAAAACCTCTGCTTTTCTTTTCTTTTTTCTTTTTTTTTTTCCCCACTTAACTCGGTTCCAAATAAAGCAATAAACAGAGATCGAAAATTACAGTCGAATGTTGTGTTATCTACCATCCAACAAATTATGCTATCCAAAACTGACAAAACAGAAGGGTATTATGTCCAACTATATATATACAGAAAAAAAGGCAAAGATACATCCAAGATCAGACAAAAAGAAAAAAAAAGTTTACCAATCTTTGAGCAGTTCACCAGCAACATCCTTGTAGCTTACTTTCTTTTTCTTTGTAGGTTCTGCATTCATATCCACTGATGGAGCATTCAGATCTGCTGATGGCTTCTCATCTTCAATGTTTTTATTTGCAGTTAAGATTTCCTTTCCTAAGCTTGGAATCATATCCAACAACATGGCATCGACCGGATCAGTCATCATTTCCAGCCTATCAGGCTTCTTACTGTCTTCACTATTGTGCTTTTCAGACATTTCAATTTCAGGAACTCTATTAAACCACTCTTCATGTCTAACATCTTCTACGCATTCTTGTTCAGGTGGCTTGCTTCTCTGTGATGACTCAGAATCTTCTACCATTTCAGTTTCTTGGATTTCCAATTTTTTTTTACCTATCAGTCCGTAGTTTTGCTCCCTTGGTTTGCTCTCTTCTTTACATGTATTACCATCATCAGAACCACATTCATCCGATGCATTGCTAGATATTTTAGCCAGCTTCTTTCTAATTTGTGTCCGTCTTCTTTGAGCTGGGTCGACCCCTGCTTTTCCTTTCTTCGTGCTTGTGCCAGCAGGTCTTCCTCGTTTCCTCTTTGAACCAGGCTGAGCTGAGGCCAAGATTCTAGGGATTTTAAGAGCATCTTTGCCTCTTATGTCTTTTTCTTCTTTATCAGAAAAAGATGCAAATTCCTGTCTTTCCGCAAAGCCAATATCAGAAGGGATTTCCAGATCAATGACGTGGTCGCTGAAAAAACACGGACAGATGAAACACAAAAGTATACTAATTAAGGAAACTCAAGAAAAATAGAGGCAGATAGACATGCCTTTGTATGCAGGGATCAACAGTTTCACTGAAATTAAAATTGTTTAAATAGATTTTAAACCCTACATACTATCAAACTTAAATCACTATATGAATTTTAAAATACATAATATCAAACTCAAACCACTTTCAATGATAAATGTCATCTTTTTGCATCTAGTTATGATTTTATTATATCCTTTCTAACATTACCATATTTTCTTACGATCTTTACCACACTTGAACAATTAAGAAAAGAAGCCAATGGCATCTACATCAAGAAAACTAGCTATGAATACCACCTGATGTTACACATATGTACTTGCCCCTACACGTATTTGTATGTCTTATTGACAAATAACAAAACCGCATTAAAGCTTTCCTCAAACGTTATCTACTAAACATCATTTAGTGCTTTTTGGTAATAAAACATCTTTTAGGCCTGGTAATTAGCCATGTAAAATATTTGATAATTTTTCAACTTTCAGTAATTAAAAACCTACTAGAACCATAAGATACGATAAGTAACATAGCATGTCTAAAAATTTACAGAATGCCAGATGTATATGTTGCCTCCTCAGATATATATTTGAACTCACCACTCTCCAATGTCAAGCTCTTCCAGTGCAGGCTTCAAGCTGTATGTTTCTTCTGGCAACCTTTCTTCGCTTTCCAAGCAATCTTCCAACCACTGAGACTGAACTATATGCAATTGCTTCTTCTGAAGAAGAAATTTCTCAATTGCAGTCAAACTGTAAATGCGGCAAAGTTTAGAAAATCAATAGAACAGTGCAGAAATTTCAATGATCTTGGTAAAAGTTGCAATGAAATAAGTGGAGGAAGGTGCAAAATGATGTATAACTATATGCCAACTATACTTGATCATGCATACAACCATAACCATATCTTACCTTCTTAGTACATTTTCAACATCCACATTAAATCCTGGAACTGACAAGATTACCAAATGGGTTGCATGAGAAAGACTGTCACTGATTTTGCCACCCCCCATGTAAACTTCAATCTTTAATCTCCTCAATGCAAGTCCTAACACAACTTCCCAATCTGGTTTCCTGAAAAAGTTGATCACAAAACCACTAATAAGTGTTCAAAAAATAAATTCAATAATTAATTTATCCTGACAGAATATATAACAGCCAACAGATCTTACAAAGACTTTAGTGAATCATGAAAGTAAATAAAGCAGCCATAAAAGCGAGACCACTTTTCCACCGGACAGTATTTTATCTTGCAATGGTCCACAGTCTTTGTATCTTCTGATGTCTCCACATTGCTTAACAGCTGGAAAAAAATGGAAATGATAGAGCTTATATTTGTTTGTCAAAGGTCTGCCCCCATGTAGTTATAAAAGTACCAGAACTAATTGAAATTGTGTGTACTAAAATCAATACCTGTTTAATGTCTGCAAGGTCAAGATCCTGGTAGTACGAGTCAGAATATTCGTCAATTTCTTCTTGTAACTTTTTCTTAGAAGAGTCAGATAGGAAGAGGAAATACCTTCAAGGGAGAGAGAAGGGAAAAAAAATACAACCATTGCACAACCACAAAAATTCAGAAATAAGCATAAATGCCTATTGTCTTCAGAAATAAACAATAGACTAGATAAATCACTAACTTTGGCTGCAAAGGCAGTAGACTTCTTTTAGAACAGCAATCCAAAACCCAAGAGTAATGAATAACATCTCCACGGAGTTTTGCTGCCTGATACTTGATCCCTGACAAATTTTGATTTTTAAATTCCAGTTATTAAATCCGTGTAGTTGAGAAAATCCATAATTGTCTGCATGTGTAATTGTTAGAGAGAGGGAGAGATAATGACAGAGACATACCCTTGCTTTCAGCTGCAATACAGTGAGTGACAGAGTTGTTCAAATTCATGGAGAAAGAGCCCCCATTCTCAGCAACCATTTTATGCAGGGTATGAAGTGAATGAGTCGTAGGAACATTAATGAAGTCTGAACGTGTCAAGGACAATTAGATAGAATGAGTCTCAACAAAGGAAATAGCAACCTGTAAGCTAACAAGTCTGATACTGATAGACTTTACATTAGGTGAAATTATACTGGACAGTCTGCTTTTAGGATGCAGTTTTCTATTTCTCAAAATATATGCATGACTTTCCTAATTTTCATGCAAGGAGATAATTTATTTTTCCCAGTGGAAAGAGCAGGGGAGTGGGAGAAGAAAGGAGATTAGGACTAGAAAGATGTTCCACAAGCTCCAACTCTAAAAGCAATCAGAAGCACAATGTACAAGAAAGGGAATCTATGCATATTATGGTTTAAAAGAACAATAATTTCTTCTCACTTCGAGAAATAAAAAGAAGATATAACTCAGAAAAAACTGTAATAGGATACAGAACATCATATTTGAAAATATCGATGCGTCCTCCTTAATGCCAGAAATATCTGTATGAACAAAATGAGAAGGAACAGCCAATAGATTTCTTTTCTCATCCTTTGTAGAGGATTTCCTGGGTTTTGGTTTCTCATATTGTAGTCCATAATCTGTTGCTCTTTGTGTGGTACCATTGCTTGAATGTACTAGCTCAATAAATGCTGCAAATAGCAAAGAAATACACATAGCAACACAACTTTTAATAAGTCTGACATTATGGTGCATCTTTTTTATAAATGAAACCAAAGGAAAAACCGAAATTCAAGCTGAAAAATGGAAATATACTAGTTTCTAAGGCCTATAAGTTAAAATGGAAGGCTAAAGAGGAATTGAGATTTGAGACACATTTATTCTTCTTACATTGAACATCAAGACAGTCATGCCATGGTTTGTCATATCTGACTCGGTCAATACGTGGAAATCTAAGGCTGTATGGTGCAGCAAAAACCTACAAGAACATAAAAAGATTGATAGAGAACTGATCACATCATAAAACAACTAATGGACCAACATTCCAAATTGCTATATACTTATCCTAAATCCTAATTAACTAAAGGACACACCTCAGACCTTATAGTTCGGATGTCACTAGTAACAGAAAGTATTATTGATCTGCAACAAATGGGGAAGAAAGAAATATAATTAAACATTATGTCAATTATGCATAACTTTTGGAGATAATAAGTAAACATATAAATTCTTCTAACTTCTCAGGGCTATCAATCCAAACATCTGGCCTCTCCTTGGAATTATTTGTCACATGATAAAAACTTGGTGGGGCCTTCTTCGGATAGTCATATTTTCTGCAAAGCACATAGTAGTTTAAACTTAATGAATAAAAGGTGCTCATAAACCTCATGAATGGTTGTATCTGATTTATGAAATACTTGTGGGCCATGTTAAAGAGCTAACCTAGGCAACTGCCAGTTACTAACCTTAGACTTCACCTCCATATATTGACTCTTAACTATTGTCACATTGGCATTTCTCCTTTTTAATAAAAAATAAATAAATAAACAAAAATAAATAAAATGACGAGAATAGAGCGATATGAGTTGATGAGCCTAAGACTGCGCAGTCACCAAGAATTTTATAGTGAAGTTTGTAAGCTGAATGGTCATTAATTTGAACCTCAGCCAGATTGCCTCAACAACCATCTAATTTAGATCAATGCACAATTTCCTGACACTGACAAGTGATTTCTACATTCTCTCAACAAATAATCAAAACAGTACCTAAAGTAAGGCTTTAACTTTGTTACAACAGCATCTAGTTCCTCATCCGAAAGTCCAGTTCCAACTCTGCAAAACGATATAAAACTGCCAAGAAGAACATTATTAGAATCATTCAAACAAAATACACCAAACAAATAATAATAATAATAATAATAACAATAACAAAATGGCTTAGCACAGATGTGACCTATCATTTGCCAATTTTTAAATAAATTAGGTAAATATGAAAAAGATAATTAATTAATATTAGAAACCACAATGAAGAATTGTTTAGTCTTAGCAAGCTCATTACAAATTGGCAGCTGAAACTGCAAGAGTTGGTTATTGCTTTATAAATCAAGCAAGAATTATCAACTGAAAGGGCATAAGTATTTGGTTCATTGCTGAGGTTTTACATTTCATCAATTACTTTATTATTAGTTATGCAAAATCTAGTTACACCCTTGCACATGTCCTCAAATTTAGAAATTCTCACCGTCTTGGATAAGTATTTGGGGCAGGACGTTCAGCAAGGCCGACCAAAAATTGAGCTACCTGTAATAATGGGTATATTTATCATTTAAACCTTTAAATAATCATATTTACGGGAAAATAAATTAAAACAAGAGGATAGCTGACCTCCCCCCCACGTCGTCCAGATCCATAATATCCTCCTAATTACAGGTAGGCAAAAGTTCAAACAAATTTAAGCAATTGTACAAAGTTTCTTTGACATAGATGTAAGGTGAAAGGAAATTACAGACCTATTATAAGAACATCCAGATCAGAACCAGCACGTATGTATTCAGGCTTCAATTTCAACCACTTTCCACTCCGGTCACTGGGTTCCCATTTGGAACCAAGATCCTTTAAAACAATTCCTTCATCTCTAAAATGTTTTAAAATGTTTAAGAAATCAAGTAAAGAAATAAATTAAAAAAAAAAAAATACACAATATTTTATCTCAAATAAGAAAATATAGAGAAGCCCATATAATTAACAAAATTATGAGTTTTCTGAGACTGTTAAACTATTAGAGTTACAATATAATAAAGCAGTTACAATATTATTCTTTAGCAATTGCAACAAGAAACCTAGAATTCTTTTCTCTGTTCCTTTAATTATTTGTTTTGTTTTGAATAACTTAACATGGTATCAAAGCTGTCACAACAGTATCCCATAAACATTGTGCACGAACAGTACTCTTGTCCTCCTAACTAAATTATTAATAACAACGCAAGGTAGATAGTACCGACCTGTTTTCAATGGTTTCTTTAAAAAACCTTTCAACATCATCCACATTATTAGCAATAAGTGACCAACAAGGTTCCCCTATAGGAAATGCAAAGATTAGATACAACTAAAGCAATGCTATGAAACAGTAAACTAATTATATTTGACAGGAATTTTTACCAGAATTACGGTGATTATTAATACCGCCATTAGGTACTAAGATCTCCATACACCCCTTCAAAGGATTCACAATTCTCCGGAGAAGTTCATGTCTTTCCTTCAAGCTTTGGTGAATCACACTAGTATCTCCAACATAAAGAATATCAAATGCAACATCTAGCCAAACTAATGTCAAGGCTAAAACCAACTTTAGTCCTTAACTATGTAATTGCATATTTATTATGCAGAATATAACAAGGTAGTGTTGTCACCATTTGAGCAATAAAATAATACCCCTTGAATGGACCAATACCTTAAATCTGAGTGACGTTAATCACAAAAAGGATACAGCACAACTGCACCAAGAGGAAACTAAGCATAAATAAAGTGTTATTTTTAAACTAAAGCATCATATTTTTTGTAAAGACCATATTCAAAAAGACAACCTGTCGATCACTATCAAGTCCATCTCTTGCTGCCTTGGCTGTAAAGAAAGAACAAAAACATTTTGGAATTAAAAACATTTTGGAATTTCTGGAAACTTAATAGAAAAGGAAAGTTGAAAGCATTTTATTTCCAAAAGTGTGTAGGAGCTTAGTTCCTATTATTTCCTTCGCTGAGTTGTTTAGCTTTCTTTTTTACCTCTTGTAAAACTTTATAACTACTAGCTTATAATCAATTGTATCAGAGCCTAACTATGCTGCTGCCAACCCTAAACTCTAGCTTTTCTTGCCGCTGTCAGTCCTAAAGGCCCTAAACCCTATTTTCTTGCTACCGCAGGTTGTCCATCTTTCTCTTGAAATTCCAAGATTCTGGAATATCCTTTCTGGACTTGTTGCTAGTCCTTCAAGATAGAATGCATCCCTACCGCAGTCTCTGCCACTGGTTTCCTTATTTTTCTAGCTGATGCAAGCTTCCTCCTAGTACTTTAGTGCCTAACGAAACCCAACAACCTGAACTTTAGTGCTTCCACCTAGTACTTTAGCGCTTAATGCTACCAAACAACCTCAATTGCATGTCTACTCAAGGTAAAATCCAAAAAGAACAGACCATCATAATCTCTCTCGCAGCCCAAACTCAGAATTGGACACAAGCAGCCTAGAACCCACAAGTAATTCTGATCCTAATCTTGTTTTTACTCCTCCTTTTGAAATTGTAAATAATCTAGATATTGATGTTCCAATTGCCCGAAGGAAATGAACTAGATCTTCTACCCTGCATCCTATCTCTAAATACGCACCATACCATTGGTTGTCTCCCACTTATAAGGCCTTTATTCCTAATCTACACTTGGAAGCAGTATGTCAAATACTGGGGTACTTAAAGAGAACACCAAGAAGAGGACTTCTTTTTAAAAGGAATAATCAGTTAAAGCCTAGTGATGCAGATTGGCCAGGATTAGTAAGTTGTAGGAGATCTACCTCTGGCCTTTGGGTAGTAGGTACTATACATTTATTGGAGGTAATTTGGTGAGTTGAGGAGCAAACTGTGGTGGCTAGAAGTAGAGCTGAAGCTGAATTTAGAGCAGTAGCACAAGGAATATGCAAAATTTTGTGGTTAAAAATGAATTTCGAGCAATTGAAATTATTAAGGCGACTCCTATGAAACTTTACTGTAACAACAAGGCAGTGATAAACATTGCCCATTATCTTGTTCAACATGATAGAACGAAACATGTTGAAGTCAACTGCCACTTCATTGAGAAAATGTTAAGAGTGAACTAATATGTATGCACTTCATTACAACGAAGAAGCAACTTGCTGATATTCTTGCTGAAGTGAATATCTTAGTATCAAGCGGCAATGATTGCTATATTTGAACCAGCTTGATATCTCAAAACCTAATAGAAAAGGTAAGTTACTATTTTGTATGTTGCAGCAAAAAACGATTTTATTCCAAATTGTTTAGGAGCTTAGTTTTTTCCTTTCTTAAGTTGTCTAGTTTCCTTTTTTTTATCTCTACTACAAATCTACAAATATAGCCCATAAACTGCGTTGGTAGTTGCAGAATTACAATATTTAATCCCAAATATTGCTTCCAATATATTTAATTAATAAACTTCAACAGAAAAATAAAATACAATCAATGAAATTGAAAGGTACTGTAATCAAAAGAGCAGGAAGAACCTATTTCCTGATTTGAACCAAACTCAGCAAAACGATTCAATGATGTGTCCCAAACCAACATTTCACCGTCAAGTATACACCTGATGACATCAGAACGAAAAAGTAACAGCTGATAAAATATTTCAGAGCAATGAAAATTCACTGTAATTTCTGACACCAATCTGAAAAATTAGGTCTAACAAAGACTACTACAAGATTATTTGTTGACCACTTGTAATCAAAAGAAAACAACATGAGGCAATATCCATATTAGAGGATCCTATTAGAGGTGGTAAAGATTAAAGACCAAAGCCAATATTAAACTACCTTCAAGACTTCGAAGGTGAGGAAAAAGAGGAAAAACAACAAATTATATATGTCATACCGAGCTTAGATCTATGGAACAAACATAAGCAAGTAAAATAGTCCAAACACCAACACTTTTGAAATGTTAACTTGCCATATACATTTACCTATCAGCCATAACATTTTGTATAATAATGCCTGACATTGCATGTCCATATTCAGAGTGCTCAAGAAAATTCCTGCACAACATCATAAACATCTTACAAACAACATAAATCGAGTTTATCATTACTATCAGAATCAACATGCTAATGGAAAATACAACCCACTTTTACACAATCTCTCATTGAAAAATAACTATGGTAACTCACTCTTAAAGCATCACTATCATATTATGGACATTAAGTAGAGGGTTAAGTAACAAATATCTATAACCGCAGCTATAAATTAAAAGCAACATTCATGACCATGTTTAAATCCTTAATGTAATGATGGAAAACATAAAAACATATGGTGAGGATATAAATGTAATCTACCTTGAAAAGTACCGTATCTCATCTCCATTCTTATGAATTTGAATGCGATCCCCATCAAATTTGCATTCAATAACCACTTCCTTCCCATGAAGCTAAAGATAAAATAAAGGAACATAAGTAAGAAAGAATACGATAATAATGCAATTTTCTACCAAATATATATATATATATATATATATATATATATATATATGATCAAGCTGCAATTATTGATGCAAGAATCCAGCACAAAAATCATATACAAGAAAGAAATGAAAAAATATTGATAAAAAAAAGTTAACAGATCCTTTTGGCAACAGAAATACAATAACCCCATAACCAGTTCATATCAAGGCCCTCAAGGATAAAGTATAACACACTCAAATAAATAAACAAAAGTAGTCAATTCAAAAGAAATATTTCCTAAGTAAAACCTTTTTCCATGCAACAGTTGCATCACCAACTCTTGAAGCTAGTTGAGGGCGCACTGCTTTTCCAACTTCTATATCCTGCAAAAATAAGAAGCATATAACTTGCCATTGCTTGGGAAACAAAATGTTTTAAGCATATATAAGAAAATTCAATAAAGAAAAACAGCATACACATATCACTTAATGGTTTAACACATTCATAACAGCCAGTGGGGTATAATTATCTTCTCATCTCAGTGTTAGTTTTAAGGAAGAAAATTGATATATAACAATCATTTCCAAAAAGCAAGGAAGGTGACACTTTTCTATGTATGAGTTGCACCATCAAGTTCCTAAAGATGACACTTTTCAATGTATAAGTTGCACCATCACGTTCCTACTAGATACTAAATAAGAAACAATCATGCTACCATATGAATGCAATCATTCTCATGAATGAATTAACAATAATTCCCATCAGAATGAAAATTTTCTAGAAAGTTGCACAAGAAGCTTGTTAACACTAAAGGTTAAAGGGGTGACCAAGGTAAATGGTAAGAAGCTTCAGTTCCAGGGAATAAATAAGTCCATTTATTGGTCAAAAGGAATATAAAAAATTGACTCTACTATTTTTTATAAGTGTTTATTATGTTGTCTTGAATAATATAGTTGGGCTAACTTCTTATTAGTTTGAGCTTTTGGCAGACGAAAATTTAACATAACAGTAAAGCTTAAGCCACATGTATGGCCTTGAATTTAAATCTTGGACCCTATATCTGATTTTATGCTTATGATAAGGCCCACTTTTTATTCCATTGCTGAATGAGCCAGCACATGAAGAGTCTTAGCTAGTCAATACATTGACTTGATATAAATAGATGTGTCCAACTCCTATTAACTTAGTTATCGAGGTTAATGGTGAATTAAAAGTAGTAAAAGGGATAAGCAGCAGGATCAGATTTAAATGTAGATTTAGGAAAATAAAGAACTGATTGTTCTCCGCTACTTCAAGGTCTATGAACACAACCATGATCAATACCAGAGAACTATAGGTTTTTGGATTTTAATGGGCTTCAAGAATAGGAAAGAGGATTTAAACATGTCCAGAAAAAAAAAAAAAAAAAAAAAAAGAAAAAAGAAATTGAATTTAGGATTTTTCACATACCTGACGTTTGTGCCGCTGACTTCGGTCCCTCAATTTTTCACATACCAATTTCAAGTCACAGGTGACATTAAATAAGTCTTCAGCATCTGGATGAAATTCGTGAAAAATGCTCTTTTCGCTAATCCCCAACTTCAGATCTATATAAGATTTAAAAAGAAGATTGGTTAAAACTTAAATTTATAATCGAGAAGTATTATAAAAATTCAGTACTTCACACCTTTAAGAATGATCATAATGATCCACTTCATTTCCTGAGCATTTGTCTTTTTAATTAGAGTAGAAAGAACTGCTATCTTTTCTGCCCTGTTTCAATAGTTGTACCCATAAAAAATAAAATTAAAACTGACTACAAAAGCATAATACAACATTATATCGAGTAAAAATAATATCAAGAAAGCTCATTTAGACTTGAGCTACAAACAACGAGGCAAGAAAATGACTTTAAAAATAAAACAGTTATGGTCCAATTATTTAGGAAACACCCAAAATTATGATTCAAACAAACATTAATGATGAATTAAAAACCCGAATTGCTACAAAGAATATACCGACGAAATTGAGCACAAAAAGAATAACAATAATAATCGCAATGTAAAGAGGCGGTACCATTAAAAATACTTTCGGTTGAAAGAAATAATAAACTACAACAGAATATACATATAATCATTGTGCCTTTAGAAATATTTGCATATTGATATAGTAGTGCCTGATTACTACTCTTTTGGAAAATATTAAAATGATGACAATCATTAGATTACTCAGCTTGCAACCCAGCCAGGCATATTTCTAATAATTAGGAAACTGCAAGAAAATTTCTCTAGGCTATAATTGGTATTCAGAAACAGAAGAGAAGTAATGAAAACCATAGAGGACAAAAAAGATAAAAGATAAATAAGTTTAAACCCTAATCATGTTTGGCAGTGAAAGAAATTAGAGAGGAAACATACATAAACTACAAATAAAAGAGAAACGAAGCAGCAGTCCCGATTCATCATTTTATTTGAAAAGAGAAGGAGGAGGGAGGAGGCAGCTGCCATTTTTTTCCCCTAGAAGTAGAACTATGGTTTTTCCACACCGCCTATTAACTTCTTAAAATCCATGTATTTTTCTTCTTTTTACTCTCCGTTGCTATTTTCTTGACAACCAAAGACGTAAAATTATAAAATCCTTCTCAAAAATTTTCCGCTTCCCTCACTACCAATCCAACTTCGAAAAGCAGCCTAAAAGACACCCTCATCAGGAAAAACAGAGAGAAAGTAAGATGTACCTGTTTTCACTCGAAGCCAAACGATCAAGCAACTCATTAAGTTCCTTAATTGTTAGTCCACCAGAAGTCATTCCTTGTCTACGCTGAAGCACCTGTATAAACATTCAAAAACCATCAATTCGCAAAGTTGATGATAAATTTATCGGTTCGGCAGTGAGATCGGGAAAGGACGCACCTCAGAGGCAACAAGAGCGAAATTGCCGGCGTAGGCACCGGTTTTGGCACCGCCTTTCCGCCAATTGATGAGGCGAAGAGCGTCCTCGGAATCCCTAGACATGCCGAGGGCGTCGATGAGAGAGGTAGCGAGGACGGACTCCTTGAGGCCGTACGAACCTCGCTCGCGGTCAACACTGGGAAGGATGAGGCGGATTGAACTGAAGTAGTCGGAGTGTTTGCAGAAATTGTCGAGGAATTTGCGGAATTTGGACCGCTTCTTCGCCGCCGATTTGCTCCTCAGCATCCAGTTGAAGAGGCTGCAGAGGACGCTGAACTTCGTCTCCTCCTCCGCCATATAGGGCGTCAATGGTCGATTTCAAAATTCTTTTGAGAAAGGAAAAAAAAAAAAAACCCCCACAACGGTCGAATAATATTTACATCGAAAGCTTCCGATGAAAGGAAACAAACAAATATTTATAAGTCCCTGACCAAATTTTTTTTTTTTAAAGGCCTAAATATTGAATTTTTTACACAAATCCATCTCTATTTTGAAACTTATTTTTATAGCCACTTCTATATTTTCCTTTTCACTTAAGCCCCTATTAATAGTCTAACTTATATATTTAAGTTTTTAACTTCAAATAACACTTCTAACCTTATTACTGATTATGACCCAATAAAAAGACCTTGTTACTTATTTATATTTACAAATAAATAAATAAACCTTTTCTTTCTTTTTTTTTCATATTTGTTACTTATTTATATTTACAAAAAAAAAAAAACTTAAAACTACAATATGAAAACTTAAAAATAAAAATAAAAATAAAAACTCAGTGTTTACTAATTAATTTATCAATCATGACTACATATTTCATTTTTCAAACAAAATAATGTAATCTGCAGCGATCAAATTTCCCATGTCACAATTGCACACCTCAATTTTAATTTCAAAAACTAATTACCAATGAAAATAAGATTCGGGCAACGGTTTGTGTATATAAAACCATGTAAAGACGTCAGCTTCTCAACTTTATTATTTATTCTTATTATTTTTCGATTTGGAGTAATCTCTATCTGCGTTTCTGCACATTTTCATAATATGTCAAAGTTTTATCTATTTATTTGAGCCTTGCAAAATTGCAACGTGTCAAATTTTGTGGAACAAAATTGCTTTTTCTGATAGAACAGCTTTGGAACCAGTATGAAGATTTCTTTGAATTGTCTTTATTTGTATTTAAGAGATATCACATAAATTACATTTAATCTGGTATGGTCGCCTGTATTGTATAGCAGCCTTGGCTACTTAGGAGGTAAGTATTATCTGTTAACTTTAGGCTGCTGATAACGCCAGAAAATGAAGTTCATCTCTGTTTCATATATTGGTATGAAAAAATACTAAGAGCATTATAGTATCCTGTGTTATAATGTATTTTTATTGAAAATCTTATTTGTTATGTGATTCTATATATAATGCTTTCTTTTAAAGTTGAAAATTAGTGTTCTTTTTTTATTTGTGGTAAATTATATTAAAAAATAATAATTAAAATAATGTCATGCCGATCATACATTCTGAGTAGATGTGTAAAATGGGCCGTGTCGTGTTTATCCGGTCCATTTAAAAGCTGATATGTTCGTGTTTGTACTGTGCTTGTGCTAACCTATTTATTTTTCGTGTCATGCTTGTACCGACCTATTTAGTTTTTGTGTCGTGACAAGTGTGCTATGGGCCCAAGCACTTATGTGCTCATGTTGTGTTCGTGCAGGGCACATGTCGTGCTCGTGTCAGATACGGATCGTGTCTGTGCCTGTGCCAATTATATTTTGCATATTTTTTATAATATAAATTATATATCTGAATAAAAATATTCAAAATAAATATTATAAATAAATTAAATTAATAATTAAATATATATATATATATTTTAATTGTCTAGCATATATTGTGCATGTGACGTGTTTGGTTTTTCACGTGCCTATGTCATGTATGATATGTCATGTGCATGTGTCATGCCTTGTCAATTATAGACTCGTGCCGTGCCAAACATAGTCTATTACGTACTTTGTACTTAATATGACACTGTTTGTAACATACTGTCCTTGTACCGTGCTCAATTTTAACATATCGTACTTGTGCATTGCTCGTTCACTCCACCTATTTTTACACCTCTAACTCCTAGTCCAATATATTGTCATATATCCATGGAAATGTTTGAGGATTTAATTTTATGAAAATGTCAATGTCGACCGAAACTTTGGAAAAGTAATGGAAACTATATTTTTACATATACAAACATGTAGCTTTTCATATAAAACATTAAGAACAGCACAATAAATTTGTAATATACCACTTTAAATAATAATATTGATTGCCTATTACATAAATGATACTGTTATAATTGAAAAGCTCAATTTCATTTTGAGGCCATATTTTCATTTTTCAAACAAATTAATGTAATCTGCTTCAATCAATTGCATGTCACAACTGCGCAACTCCATTTAAATTTGAAAAATTAATTACCGATTAATGAATAAGATTTGTGCATTAACTTGCACAAATATGCATGTGAAGATCAATGTCCAGTACCAGCTTGCAATATTTGTTATTCTCAATTAATTGCCACGATCTTTCGTAATCGTCATATATATATGAAATGCAAAAAGAAAGTATAAATTCTCTATTTAGAAGTTCTACGTTATATGTGTAGAAGAAAAGGAAATGCTACAAAATAAAGACATAAGCTAGATTGGAAAGCAAATCAATGTCGAGCAAAGTCAAAATGTAGTGTAAGACTAGCTAAGACATGAATTATAAGCAAAGCTGTCGATGAATTAACTAATTTCAATTACCATGCCTCAGGTACTTTTCTAAATTGCTTGCAACAAAATCCTTTTTACTTACTTTGGATCAAATAAAGAAACAAAAGCATATTCCAAAGACTAGAAAAACAAAGAGAATACATGAGAACCTAAGGCTAAAAGTTATTGGATTCTCCACGCTCCTCTTCTTAACTGGTCTCCATCTCTTTAACTTCTTAGTGTAAGAAGAAAAAAACAAAAAGGCAAAGAAAAGCAAAATGGACAAAAAACAAGAGAGAAGAGAAGGGCATAAAGCTGAGGCTCTATATATTTTTCTCCTCATCGTTGTTTCAATATCTTTGAGCATTCAAGCTAGAGTTTGGCCTTCTAACAAATCTCCCCTGTAAAAAATAAATAATTAGTTAGATACCGAAAGAGAGGATTATGGATTTGGGAAGTATTTGTAGAAATAAAAAAAAAAATTAATTAAAAGACTGGACTTGTCCATAGTTTCAATAGTTGCGGAAAACTTCTAAATAATTACACAAAACTCAACATGATTACAACGGAGAAATAGTTTTATAATCCATTTATTTGAGATTTTTGCAGAATAAACATAACAGCTGGAACCATTTACCAATTATATAGTGGACATTATATATATCTACACACTTGCTATCACCTGAGCATCTGGACTGAATTTCCATTTGAATCATCAATAAAAAACTTGTTTTTAATAGTAGTTTTACCATTAAAATAGATTATTAATGGCGACAATTTTCAAATTCAGATTTTTAATAGTGATACATATAAAATTTCCATCAGAATATATACATATATATATATGTGCATTTTAAAATGATATGGATATCTACCATATATAATTTTTCATATATACACACACTTGCAAGATAGAGACAATTCAGTTTCTTAATTAAGAATATATATATATATATATATATTTATATAGTTCTTTTCTTTCCTATAAACAAAAATATATATATATATATATGTTTACTTTTATTTTCTAAAAATAAATAGTATTATTATCTAAAAGTTGATAAAACATACATATTAAATATTAAAATAAATTTCTGTTGCAAGGTGGAAATTTCGTTATTACGAATCTATTGTTCATCTAATTAAAGTAATATTTAGGTTATATTTAGCATAGCTTCTCAAAAGTCTAAACTATTTTTAAAGCTTAAAAAATATTTATTTAGACAATTTTAAAAGTATTTCAAGCTTTCAAAAGAATTTTTAATTAATGAATGACTTCTAAATGAAATATTTATGGAAAAACAGAAACAAAAATTTTACGCCTTAATATGACCAATAACCTAAGCAAACAAGAATTCTCAATTTCAATTACTTAATCAACAAAACACCAAAAACAAAACAAAACAAATCAAAAGAAGAAAGAGAGAGAGAGAGAGAGACGAAAATTATTAATGTTTCAAAAAATTATGAAAAGGGTTAAATATAGATAGTTTATTATTCGTAATTATGTATTTAACTTTTTATAGCATTTGACTAAAAATAATGAAGTTTTATAATTTTTTTTGGTTAGTGGAGTTTTATGAAACTTAATTATTAAATTGAGAAGGTTGAGTGAGAAGAATAAAAATATAACCTAGCATGTTTGATGAAAAAATAAGATGTACGAGTGTAAATTTTGTTTCTAAAATAATAGCAAACCAATTTGACATGTGTCATAATTCAAATGTAAAAATAACTTTAAAAGTTGTTTAAATAATTAATAATTTGATAAATGATTCAAGGTATATCAATTCTTATTATAATTTATCGAAATTATATTTTATAAAAGGTTGTCTATACACAAAGAATCTTACTGCTTTATTTAATTTATGGGATCTTTCAACTTGTATTAATTAAGTTGTGTGGTTTCTAATTCCTTTTAATTTTCACTTACTTTAATTTCTCTTTTACGATTCCACACGTATAAAGCCAAATTATATGATATACAAAATAACAAAAATGGATACTGATTGTACTGTTTCAACCGAAAAAAAAAAAAGCTTTGGTTTGCCTTAAATTAAAAGAGAAAAAGCCAATCAAATAATATTTCTTTAATGCAAAATTAAGTTTTATAACTATATAAAATATGCTTTTTTTGTATAATAATTCTATAAAAGACTAAAATTACTTTACGTTTTAACTATAAAATAGATTCCTTATTCATCTAAGATTTCATACCATTTTTTGATTTTATAAAATCAATATAAATTTATTCTTGAAATCAATTAGTCATTTGAAAATTGTTTAGCATATATGCCAATAACCTTAAATTATCCAACCTCAATTTTCATCCATTCCAACATTCAAAAAGTAGTTATAAAAAAAATTAAAAAGTGCATTATGTATATTAAAAAAATTGAAAAAGGTCCATAATTGTTTTTATACTATTTCACACAACCCCCTCTTCTTGTGACATTTAGCCACGAAAATAAAAAAATGATACCAGAAAAACTAATCAAGTATCTCTATTTTGTGATGTGAAAAAAAAAATACTAGATTAATATACTGCTCTGTTGATGTCTAAAATCTAATTTTTAATTTATTTTCAAATATATAAAAACAATCATGCTATTTGTAATTACTTCGATTTAAATGCAACTTGTAGTGCCGTTTGCTATTTCTTTCTTAATTGTTTAGCTACGATTATCATTATAAAACATTCTTTAAATTGTTGAAAAAGTATTTCTTTTAATTATAAATTTGAACGATCACTACAAACATGCAAAAAAGATGATCTTTAACAAAAAGAAAAAAACTCATAAAATCCATTAAATAGATTCGGTAGAAACATATTCACAAGGGAAAAACACAAAATAAAGATTCGGCAAAAACATGTACGATCAGGAAAATAATTCGTAATTACCGCAAAAAAAACGAGTTTGCTGGGCCCCAACAACCCCCAACATCAGACATCCACCAATGTGTTAAAAAGGTCCATCATACCTTCATTCTAGGCCGTTGATCAGCGTTGACTTTCCTGACTTGGTATCTGATCTTCTTTGAGAAGAGGCGCGTACGCCGCTTCTCTTTGTAGCGAAGCACGCTAGCTTCTCTCACTCCCCCCGCGTCGGGGAATAAATCGATCTGCGCTAGCCTGGCCTGCCAAAACCATTACAAGAGAAATAATTCAGTGCTACGCATTAAATTGCTACTACAACAGAAAAGCAAAAAGAAAGCACTAGAAAAGGAACATCTGTCGTTTTCGGATACATTCTGGTCATTTACGGATTAAAAATACCATACTGCCCTCAAAAAAATTGGAATTGTCGCATTTGGAATTTGGCAAAAAGACCATGCATCCTCCTCAAAATCCCTTTTTTCTTGTTAAAATATTGGAGTTTGAAATTGGCAAAATAAGGGACCCCTAAAACTTTTAAATAAAATGAAATTTTGGTCACTGGTCACTAGAATGAAAAGCTGAAAATGGTCCCACTTTATTGCACTAACTAAGTGAAAGGAGCGTGAAAACACGCGCCAAATTATGCATTTTTTTTTTGGTATGAGCTCGGTTTCACTGAAACTAATGCACCAAACAGAAACTGAGAGTTTTGGTTTCGATTCAAAATTTTCCGTCGAAAATTTGGAACAAACAACGGTTTATTTTTAGTTTTTTTTCTTCAGTTTAAGTATTCCTGGACTTTGATTTCCGGGCACGAGATGAGAAACGTACGGAGACATCATTTCCCTGGGCATCTGAGCCCGGAGCTTCGCCTGAAAACGGCGAGCCCTTGTCGGACCAAGCGTCCAAAACGGTGTCGTAGTCGAGTTTCAGCAACAAGCCGGAATTGGCTTTTGGGATTGGATTGTCTTTCGGGGATTCCATTACGGCCTCGGGTTCTGGGGAAGGTTTTTCCACCTTCTTCTTCTTCTTCTTCTTCTCCGCTGGAGGCATAGTCGGTGCTTTATGGAATTTGGGGGAGATTTGGAGGACATCAACGGTCGGAAAATTCCACCAATTGGCCTCCTCGACGTGTCTCAAGGCTCTCACGCCTCCTCTTCTCGATCCCAAACCCAAATCGAATCTCCCGCCAAATCCCAACCCCATTGGATTTTCATACCAACAACTGGTTTGGCCACCGCCTCTCGACTCGTCGATCGCCTCCGTGTTCATACTCAGATGCCCCATGATACTGTCGATACCCTCTTCAATTTCTTCGTCGAGAATCGATTCCGCATCGAAATCTTCTTGGTAATCGTTGCACAAATCCATGGAGCTGGAATTCGCTCGGGAATCCATTTCCCCTGGGCTGTTGCAAAGCGACTTTTCCAATGAATTCGTGACTCTGGGCTCGATTCGGGAATTGGGCTTTTCTGGGATTGGTTGGTGGAGCAAAAAACCCGAATCGTCGATGACTCTGAAAGGTAAGAGCAATTCTGCGGATTGGTCCGAGAAAGAGTCGATGGGTTTGGTGAATTTGCGTCGGTTTGTGAGGTGTTTTGTGGAGAAGATGTTTGGGTAGGCCGTGGAGAGCAATGCGGCTGCTTCATTGTATATTTGGTTTGGACGCTTTCGAGGAGTTCTTGGCTTCCGGGTAGAGATTGTGAGCCCCGAATTGCTCGATTCTGAGATAGTCGAAGATGGAGAAGAGGAGTGAGAGGAGATTGATGTGGAGGGAGATTTCACTATTTCGAGCTCGAAAGCATAGGTTCTTCCGCCAACGCTTAAACACGAAGACATCTTTATTTTTATTTTTCCTAAAACCCCGAATTCAGATTAAATTCAGAGGAAAAGACTGATGGGTATTCAAGCTCTAAAACCCCGAATTCAGATTGAATTTATATTCTGATATTAGAGGTGGAAATGAACTCATGGAATTCACCACTAAATTGAGGTCTAAAACCTCGAATTCAGATTGAATTTCAAACTTCGTAATCGATACAAGTTTGAAAGTCGGGAGCTTTTAGATCTGAAGAAACTAAAACCGGAATCAAGTTTGCAAGCTTTGATGAAAACTCATTTTCAGAGACACTGGAATTTTTCAAAATTTGATAGAACTTGGTGTTTAGGGAATTCTCAATCCCAACTCCAAAGATAAGTTTTATAGCTTAGTTCACTATTTGCTTTGAACTGACAGGGAAAGGAAAGGAAAACCTCCTCATAGATAGGTACAAAACCCTAAACCCTAAAAGTAAAATGATCAAAAGTTCTTCACTTAAAGAAGGAAAAAAGAGGCGAGAAAAAGCCAAGAGCTTGTTAACTTAAAAATAAAAAATAAAAAATAGAGGAGCACACAAAACCTTCTAAAGTATAAAAATCTGAAGACCCTTTCTAGCTGACTAATCAAAATTTCAAGGAAACACACCAAAAATTTCCCAAAACCCAAAGACCCTAACTAGGACAAGAATTATATAAAAATAGCAAATTTATCTGCTCTCTTCCTCAAATATACAACAGTATCCCAAAACCCCAAAAACAACCCAGATATCCAAATTATCATGAGAGTAGGTTTTGGCCAAAAAGGAATAGGAAATATCTAAGAGATGAAAGCTACCCAATAAAGGAATTGAAAAATCGAGAACTCAGTGTAAATTTAGCATAAAAACAAAGCCACACAAAGAGAGAAACACAGACAGAGAAGATGTGGGAGAAGAAGTGGTGATGGTGTTGGGCAGAGAGAGTAGGTCACGAGCTGTCGGAGTAGATAAAAGGAAAAAAGAACCGTTGGGAGAGTCTGTACATAGAGGCAAATGGGCAGAGAAACTTACTCTCTCTCACTCTTACTCGCAGAGAGTGGACTAAAGAGATTAGGAAATGTGTTTGTTTGAGTGATAGAGATGAGAACAGAGGAAGAGACAATGTTCAGTCTCAGCGCCTCTGTGTGTAGGACCACTTTTTTTTATGTTTTTCTTTTTTTCTTTTATTCATTCATTTTTTATTTTAGTTTGAAGTATTTTTTATTCCTCTTTACCATTCAATTATTTTTAATACTAATTTACTGTATTGACCTTGTTCCTTTGCTTTTTTATTATTCATTGCCTCTTTGTTCTAGTTAAACTCTCAATTTTTATTTAAGCAACACAGTTTTCTTTTCTGCTACATTAATTAGGTTATCACGTCACATTTGTTGATTGTAATTTTTACTTTCTAGTTGTTACTTAATGCAGTTATTTATAAACTCAACTTACTATATTTTCATGTATAAAATGCAGCTGAACATTTATTCTAAAGTATTTTTTATAATAAAAAAGAAGTTTTTTGATAGTATTATAAATCTCATGTTATAGTGCCGCTTGAAATTATTTGAGACAATAGCAAAAGCGTATTAAAATTAAAACTACAATGGTTTTACTTGTCAAATATGATGGTGCTTTTATTTTGCTAAACTACCACTTAATTATTCAAGTTAAAAAAATATATATATAAAAAAGTAGTCAAATTCTGTCCAATCTTCCTAGCTAGCAACTATAGTGGATGCATTAATGTACTTTTGATAATTTATCTTTGTTAAGCAAAAAATATTAGTACTTCAATTCTAATATGAGGTGAAATAGACAACAAGAGATAGCTCGGCAGATTAAGTCTAGAAAAATAACTCCAAATTATCAATATATATACATATAGAAAATAAAAATAAAAAGGAATTAAAAATGCATGAGTGGCATTTTATGTAAAAATGTAAATGGAATAGTGGGTAGATTGGGGAACAGAAAACTTGAAATCCTAATAATGGGGCAAGCATGGAAATGGATGTCTTCCTTTGGATTATTCCAAGTATGCCACCCATACCACCTGCAAAAGCTCCGTTGAGATTTTATGGAAAAGGTTTCTTATCCGATGAGGTGGCAGGAGATGATTGGGGGATGAGATTTCTAGGGCATACGTGGAGGTTGTCTTAATGGGTTGGAGGATATTCACGTGTATCAAGGTTGGAGGAGGGAGGTGGGTATTTGGACGCCTCTCGTAGGAGCAATGATTTGAACCTTTTTGGTGTCTTTTGCCGCTTTTTCTGTGGCGTATGGCAATCATACGTTGGGCTTATTGCCTTCATTGACTTGTGATTACAAAATAAACCTCATATCATTACTCTCTCTCTCTCTCTCTCTTAGAGATAAAAATAATATATATATATATATATATAAAAAATTAATAATTGTTTCCACCACAAAAACCTCTTCATATTGGCTATGAAAATTGGTATAAAAACAAACATTCAAACAGAATTTATTCACACAAAAAAAAAAAGAATATATAAATTGAATTTTGATTATCCAACGGAAATGAGTAGTATACAAGTGAGTTGAAGATGTAAAATATAATTAACCTAGCTATCACTTTTGAAAGAGATCTTTTGATATAACAAAATCCATGGCAAGTCATATGTTCAAGGAATAATCACATGCTTTTTGTTATTAATTTTTTGTAAGACTTAGGATTTGGGTATTCATAATTTATGAAAAAAAAAGATGGATAAGTAAAATTTATTGTATTATGCTTCAGCAAACAAAATGTTAGTTTATCATGTGTATGGACTCTCTTTTTTTCCCTTTTGATGAATGTGTATGGACATTTTCATAGTAAAAATATAAATAATATTTCTATTTGGAACGGTTAGCCAAAAAGAAATATCAAGTCAAATACCTTGCAATAATCTATTTACTCACTTCTTGTACTAAACTCTAAAAAGAAAAGAAAAAATTATCATTAGTGGTGACAATTATTTGTTGGGTTTATATTTTGTTTAGCAATTTAAATAGTAGTTTGAAAAGGTCATTTTTTCAAATTAGGTTTTTATAAGAATAATAAATGTTTACACAATTAAAAGCAACAAATGATTAATAGTAATATCGACAATTATTCCATTGGTGATCATTATTAATAATGATAAATAACAAAAGTTAATAAAAAAATCTATGATATTAATTTTTATATATACATATAAAGCAATGGGATGGGTATACTATATACCATAAAAAAGGAAGTTTTGACCTAAAAACAGAATCAATTATTAACTTTAGCAATATTTATTTAATTTGGATTAATGGTAAGATATATATATATATATGTATATATTTTGGAGTTAAATTTTTTTTTTCTGATGTTTGCACAATCTTGATTTCTTTAAAATATATATATATATATATTTAAAGAATTTAAAGATGACAAATTATAACATTAAGATTGTGGAAACTTCAAAATCTTAAATTGTGTAAATCCACAATATATCCTTAAGAAATTTACATATGGTCCAAGCTAACGGATACCCTGCTGATGTGGAATAAGATATGTTTATTTTATAAAAAATGTTATTTGTTACTAATGATAATCAATCAACAATAGAATATATATGCTAAGTGATGACATTTTAAATAGTAATCATAAAATAATTTACTTTTTTATTAGAATTTTAATATTAAAAAATAAAATATAATTAAATACAAACTATTTAAATTTGTTACATAAGCTACATCACAACATGGTCATTATTAGTAGTGACAAATAATTTTTTTTTTTGCTAAAAAAATAAGATGAATTGATTGAATGAATTTAGAAAAAAAATAAATTATGAAAATGTTACGTCCATAATATTTTGTGTTGTGTTTGTTTTTGTGGTAAGATTTATTTTTGACCTCAATATTGGTGTGACCGCCATTGAAACTGAATACATTTTATACACCCTGTTTTCTATTGAAGCAATGACAAAAGGCAACATGTTTTGCCACTTGCAATTTTGCAGGTTTCCATATATAGACAAGCATTTTTTTATTTTCAAAGATATTTGTCCAAAAAATCTCATTAGTTGCATATATAGCCACTTGACAACTAGTATTCTGGTTAATTACTTCGTTCTTCTTTTATTTTCCAACCAAAACTTATTAGCTTATAATATTTTATAATCCATAATTAAAAAATATTAAAACTATTTTATGCAATAAAAAATATTAATACTATATTTACCAATTTTGTTCCTGAACCGATGTCACAACTGTTATGACAAGTTATTGATGATTGAAAATTAATATAATTACATATGAAAAAATAAATACTTAAAAAAACAGATAAAAATTAAAAAAATTAATGTCACATAATTTTTTTTGGTTAAATAATTTTACACAAGTTGACATCAAACAAATTGGTAAAAAAGCGGACATCCTACTATTATTGATTAAATAATGATATTAAAAACAAAATCATAAATCATGTATAGCATTAAATATGTTTCAACAAAATGTAATATTGCTTGAAGCAAAAAAAAAAATGTAATATTGCCAGTGTAATTTTAAATTTCCAGCGCTTACTAGTAATTTGAAATTACAAAACTAAAAAGTCGCATTCAAACATATAGGCCCACAATTGATGTTTTGGACTGTTTAATTTAGTTTCACAGGAAAATCATGTAAAAGTCAAAATAATATTCAGATGGGCATAGTCATTTCAAAATGTACTCCGGCTGGCTTAGAGGACCAATAGTTTGAATTTTTTTTGAAAGAGCATACAAATGTAGGAGCTACACAGTGTGTATATATATATCCTTCAATCCCATTTTTCTGGCCAGAAAAGCATATCTTCTCATTGTACCCACAAAACCTTATCTTTTACTATGTGTGAGTTGGAAATCCTACAGCTTCTGAGATTGGATAAGCACAATAAAGAATTTTTTTTTTCCTCTTTGGATTAGGATTAGAAATTTCATGAAGCATGTGACTCATTCCCTCGTAAACCAATTATACCACTTGTTATGTTATCACATTTATCTTCAACATCGTATATATTTGTGTATGTTGATGTGATTAGTCAAGAAAAATAACATTGCTATTGCATTCACAAGTTATTTTCCATCGTTGCCATTCTCAGCATTATCAATTAAGAGTGGCAATTTAGATTGTACATTGTAATTGAATTTGAAAATAATTCATTAAAAATACTATTAGTGTTGATACATTTAATATTAACATATTAATATGTTTTTTTTTTTTTTTGCTAACATAACATATTAATATGTTATTTAATATAACAGATCAACCTGTTATAAATAAATCAATAACATACTATTATTCAATAACACAATTATATATGTGAGATAAATATGATAAAAAATAAAATATAAATTAAATTATTGTATAACAGTTTAAAAATAATATATAAATATGTTATTGTAAAAATAAATATGATATTTTATTATGTTCAACATAAATATTAAACAAATATGAGTTAGAATTAAAAAATTATAACACAATTAATAATCTTAAATAAATAGATTCACACGAATTAACAGCCCTACAATCAATCATCTTCTTATGCTCCTCGTCAATCATTTAGAAGAAATATATTAAGAAAAAAACTCGGTTTCATGTACGCCACGTGGTTGAATTTTCCATCGCTCACTCTAATTTTAAAGTATCAGATAAACCATTTTTTGTCTTTATTTGTTGTTAATTCAACAAGAACCTAATGAAAGGGTTTACCAAAAAAAATACCTAATGAAAGGTAAGTGAACGCTAAAGGCAAAAGAAAGGTCCAGGGCTGAACTTCTCATATTTTTCATTATGGTATGGTAGAAATGGTATGGTAGAAGAAAGCATTCTTTTAATCATTTTTCAATTTCCATAAGAAAAAAATGTATCAACATTCAAATTTATCCCCGCCTAGTTGTCCTTAATACCCATTTTAAATTTGAAGAAAATAATAATTTATATTAATTTACATATAGCTAATTTGGGTTGTTTTCTTTTAGATCATAAGGAATGATTACAGATGGACTTTTAAACTTTCTAATTTAAAGTTTAATTTTATATCTAGCTAGGAAATAACGATAGTTTGGCATTAGGATGGGTAAAAAGAAATGTATTGTATTATGTTTATTTAATATTGTGTTTTGTAATCTTTTTGGATTGGATAGTCGAATACTTCTTTCCATTTTGTATTATTAGTAATACACCTCAAATTTGTGGTTTCAACTAGTATGTGTAATTTGAGCAAATATTTTTATTTTTATTTCATGAATGTATAATACATATGACACTATTATGTGTTAATTTTATAATTTTATTTGTATTGATATATATATATATATTTAAGCATAAATGAAATATTTTTATTTATTTATTTAATTAAAAATGACATGTTTTTAAAAATGATATAAATTTGATTATGTTGATTAAAAAGTGAAAAATAGTCCACTACTATACATCTTTGTACCAAACATAATATTATTATACATATTTTAATACAAATTTACACCAAATACAAAATAAACTAAATACAATATATTACAGCATAATCAAATACAATAAAAAGGGTATACCAATCAAATCCAATATTACCTTGCCTACGAGATATCCTAAATATCTTATTACATTTTTGGAAACTGTCATTTTTAGAAAATACCTAACATTTGATGAGTTTTCTTTTTGGAGTATGGAGGGATAAAAAGGATTGAGACATCCATAATATTGAACACTATCCAAACAATATTTCAAACAAATTGCTTGTTTCCTTCAAAGATAGACAATCTTCAAAGCGAAACCAGGGTTTAGCCAGTTTGGCCCCCATTCCGAGAAATGATCCCCCATTCCTCTTCACGGATAAAAACAGTAGCCTGGACTTTTCTTGCAAAGGAAATAGAAAGGAAAAAATGGTATTCCTGATATAATAATTTGTTCAATCACATATATACTTGCAAGTATAGATACGTTTGGGGGACCATTTGACCCATCCTTCATAAGCATGGAGATTGTTGAAGAAGAACATGATGTTTCAGGTTCAACGCCATGCTTCAAAAGAGTCTTAAGTTTGGAAGTTTTATCATATTTTCCTTCTCAAAATTCTGATCATATTGAATTTTAAGAATGATTCTATAGGAACCAAATATCATGTCAGATGTTCATATTTGTCTGCGTTGCCAAATTGGTGGGTTCTTGCATATTTTTATACTTTTATCTTTTTGTTGGTATTTTACTATTTACCAATTTAGGTTATGCTTGGGGTATATATTCTGTTAAGAAAATAATATAAGATAGAAAATTTACTAGAAAACGAAATCATCATATGTTTTAGTTTAGAGTTTAAATTTTGAAATAATTACTTCGAATCCTGCCTCGATTTAGTTCCCAACTTATTTTCAAGTAACGCCACCCATAAAACTTTGTAAAATTTAAAATTATATTTATTCTTATTTGCTTTATTACTTTTTTATTTTATTTTCTCAATTATTTTATTTTATTTTTATTTTATACTAGTCAATGTTAATTTATATTTTAAAACATTTCTTAATCATATATTTTTATTATATAGATTAAGATTCAAATTACAGGCTTATAATATATTTTGCTTGAATTTATAGAAATTACTCATACCAAAGTAAAATAAAAATAAAATAAAAATAAAAATAAAATTATTGATGCAACTAATGCTAGGAAAGAAATGTTCAACTAGCATAAAAAGTCTTGTCGACAAAGTTTTTGCTTATGCTTTTTTTTCTGCTTCATCAGAAGGTTAAGAGTTTACCTGAAGAAGCCATTTTTTATCGGCTTAGGTTAAAAATGTTTATAGAAACCTGAAATACTTCCAGAAAATTATCCAAACATTTACAGAAACAGCTTTTTAAAAGCTGCTTCTAGCTTCTCCAAAGCTCTGCCAAACAGAGCCAAAGAATTATTTATACAGAAGAATTTTACTTGTTACATGAACACCACAAACAATAATATTGGTAATTTTCCTCGGGTTCTCTATAGATGGAACCTATTTAAAACTGAAATAAAAGAAAAAAGGAAAAGAAATTACTAGGATAGTGGCAACGTTTCTAACAAAAAGCAATGCATTCCACCATCTTCTTTAACAAGGAAGGTTCTTTTTGACCCTGCAGTCTACCAGTCCAAGTAAGCCACTATTGCTTCTTAAGTGCATTCATCTTGTCCCTAAGATAGTAAAGCTTGGCTCTTCTCACTTTCTTTTTGTCCAGCACCTTTATCTCCTTTATGTTAGGTGAATACCTGTCATGAATTGCCAAACCCTTGCGGTCATTATGTGAATGTGAGAGAACATAATCAACTTAAAAAAGAAATGACCAGAGCAGGTAATCATATAAACGGGACGATAAAAATCACTGCAGATCAATTCTTAAAGAAAGAAAAATGACAGAGAAGCTGAATCCCTATTATCTCAAGAGTATAATGATGAAATACATTTTCAATAGACTTGAGTACCACTAATCCAAATGCGTGTTCCCAAAACGGGGGAATCTACTAAAAAACTTGTATTCATAGGATGTAACAATTTTTATACTGGCTGTCAACCAACTGCGATGCCCTCCTTTAATAAGGCTTGAGACTGATAGTATTAACATATAAACAGTAGGCACAGAACAGGAAGCAAAATTTGCTACTACCTAGCATGATTAATTATTGTTTTGGAAATAATAGATCAACAAGTAAAAATGGTCCCAATACATGGCATAAAAATTAGACTGATGCACAATTCTAATTAGATAGCTCTTTCACCGTCATCTTATTACAATCATAAACTGACTATTCACCATCCATAGTGGAAATTAATGAGGGGTAAGTGATGTCTTAAGAAAGTAGTAAAAGTGCTTATTGAAACCATTAACAATATATAACTATAGCAATTTCAGCATTTACACAATATAATGAGTCCTCTCCAAATAAAAGCAGCAAGTCAAAGAGGCTAGCTACAATTCAAATAAAACTTTCAGGAGATAGTTTCTAGTACTACTTACAGTGGAAAGAGGGATTCAACTCCAACCCCGGCCACTAGCCTCCTTATTCTAAATGTAGTATTTAAACCAGCATTACGTCTTGCTATGACAATGCCTTTTAGAATAGAAACACGTCGCTTGTTCTCAGGTACTTCCTGTTCATATATGAAAGGTTATAAACAATGACTTAATTCTCTAACAAACCCACTCCTGCGACTAGCAGAAAATGGAAAAACTAATCCCTTAAACAATAACTTAGCATACCACTTTCAGTTGCACAATATAACCAGGCTTTATATCTGGTATTTCTCTATTTGCCTTCACTTCCTCAACAGCTTCCTTATCTATAATCTGCAATGTCAAACATGAAAAATAAAGGGAGGGACGATAACATTTGCAATTTATTATCATCCAGTAAATGGATGCTTGCCTGCATTATGTGCCCGGCAGTTTTATCTAGCCTCTTAAATTTGATGCGGGGAGCCACAACAGAGACAGATGCAGATGTATCTTGTGAAGCTGATTCAGCTGAATTTCCCACTGTTGTAATGCACCTGCTGGGGAAAGGAGGTAGAACTGCTTTGCGTACAACCAACTGTGGCGAATGATATCTGACTGATGCTGATACTGACAGCAAACCATTACTAGATATTGTTGATGTCTCAGTTTGACAGCTGGCATTTGTCTGGGAGAATAGATTACAAGCATCATACAAAAATGTCTATACTTGAAAGAGCAGAAAGTCTAATAATTGATGAGGAACAAACATTGTGCACTTCAATTTGAAAGAACATGACATCAAAAAGATGTGGGGATGCGGACATAGGTAAATCGTATAAAGATTTGCAGTTAGAGCATTATTATGGATCTTTCAGAGTGAAAGGAACAGTAAAGTTTTGAATGGAAAAAGAAGAATAATTGAAAATATTTTGAGGAGAATAGATTATGTTCCCAGTTCCCCTCATTACCTCAATTTCAAACGCTCTGAAGGAACTTTCAGAACCTTTCGAGTTTTGGTAATGGAAGAGTTAATTACAGATTGATCTTCACATACTTTTACCATGTTCTATTAATATAGCCCTGTTGGCATAGGATGGACAATTTGTATTTCTTTTCTTTGCACATCTTTATTTTTTCAAGAATTTTTTTTTTTCATTGAAATAAATGTGACAACCCAAAACCATGAAATGTACTATGTCAATACATGCATAAAAAGTGTGCAGAGAATTGAGTTAAGAAAACATATAAATGCTGCAGAAGATTGAATGCAAACACCTTGGACAAAGAACCAAAAAAGCGGCCCTTGCACCATTTGGCAGCAGAAAAACCAGTTAAAGCTGAAGAATTCAGCTCAGAAGAGCTAAACTCGGTAGTACTACCAGCAATTGGATTGGCTCTAATATATCTAGCAATAACTCTGCTGCTCTTGCAGAATAGCTCCTGTATACAAACAAAAGATTGAATCACACGTCATCTAATGTAATAGTCATTCTCCAGCACTAAATTGTATAGAATAGTAGAAAATGATTACAGATATTGCAGAAAGAAATTTACATTCGGAAATAACATCACTAAGACACCAGAATAAACAAACCCCTTCTATCTTGTCAGAAATCTGTTCAACAAAATCCCCGCTATCATGCATATCTCAAACAAAAGAAGATTTTTACATTTCACTCTAATCGGTAACCATAACATATTAAGCTCTACAAGACCTTGATCTCGCACCAATTAAACCTTAAAACACTTTCACCATCGACTAGTTTCATATTCTAAAACAATTAACATCCAAAAAACAGATAAAATATATAAAGACAGAATCTTTACACCAATTTTTTTTTTTAATCTTTTTTTTTTGGGTAACGAAATTGGCTTCAATCCTTGCCAGTTTCATATGGCATTTTATCAAGCAAACATATTTCCAAAAATACTGTTTCAATGCAAGTGAAAGGGAAATAGGCAACTAAGTATAAACACTGACCATCTAACAGAATAAAAATAAAAGTATAAGCTCACAAATCAGTAAGTACAAAATTAATGTCAAAACAGCTCAAATGAGTCTGAAAGCTGCTTATGGCGTTTTACTTACCTTCGCCATTAGAGAATACGAGGATTGGAACCCAGTTCCTATGATCCTATCGAGGAAAGGAAGGTTGTTGCCGTCGGACGACGATGGGGATAGATAGATGGGATTTTGATCCTCAAAAGGGTTTAGGGTTTTAGAAATGACGCTCCGTCCGCCATGGCTTTTCCGCGATGTACAAATTACATTAGTGTTTGTTTTGCTTTAATTATATATATATATATATATATATTTATTAAAAGAAGATAAATAATATTTATTGACGTTTTATTCATTATTATTGCTACTGTAACTCCAAAAACTGAAAAAAAAATCATAATTTATTGATTTTTTCTAATTTCATAAGTTATTGTTTAAATTTCAATCATATTTCTTTCCCTAGCATTTTGTTTTTTTGGTGTCAAACTGGGGTCTAAAAGGCCCAAGACACACTAGATCAGCTTAGATTCTATAACACCTGAAGCTCAAGGAACCAAGAGACACCTCTAGGAGGACCATTTAAAACATTCAAACTTATAGGATAACTATAATTAATTTTGGCTAAATAATCCGCAACATTATTACATTTATGATAATAATGATGGACAGAAAAATCAGTATTCAGGAAGAATAACTCTTTACGGCTACTGATCAACCCAACACAAAAATGAAAAGGCTCAATATCCTTATTTAACCAAAAGACCACAATACTTGAATCCAACTCCACCATAACCTTCTTAAAACCTATCTGATGAGCCAGCTTCAAGCCAAAAAATACACCCCACTACTTGGCCAAGACAGCATTTCCCTTGCCAATATTGGCCACAAAACCAGCTAACCACATTCCTTTATCATCCCTGATGACACCACCAGCACCTGTAGAGCTAGAGGAAGTGATAAAACTCCCATATGTATTCAACTTAACCCAACCATTATCAGGCATATGTCAGGCAAGCCAATTAAGATGTTTATTTTTCAAAAGAGAAAGGGGATCATTCAAAGAGCATAACTCAACAACAAATATCCTAACAATATCAACAGCATTCACGGGCCACTTAAACCCATGATCTAAAATTAGCTTACATCTCAATTTCCAACAAAACAAACAGCAAACACAAAAACTAAGATTCCACTCACAGAAAATCTCATTAGCTATCTCCATATTCATATTTTCTTTGAGATTGATTTGAAGCCAATCCTGCAAAGCATAATCAAAAAACAAATGATCAAAGCTGTTAATACCCAAAAGATGACCAAACTTCCTTAACCTTCCCATAATCTCTCAAAGCATGAATCCCGTTGTTGCAAATAGTGCAATAACTATCAGCACAAATAGCTCGCCTCACCCGATTTTCATTAGTAAACAGTTTATTTTGAACCATTAGCCAACAAAATAATTTAATTATGAGAGAGATATTGAGTTTCCAAATGCCACTCAACAGCCATTGATTTTGCTCACAGTTTTATTGCTTAAGGAACTTGTAGGCTGAACTGACCGAAACCTAACATTGAAAAGAAAAATGCCAAATAACCTTATCTTCCATACAAGAAAGATGAAAACTAGGAACACTAATAATATCCACCAGCACTCGGGCACTAAACATTTTTTTTCTTTATTAAACAAGACAAGACTAGTCCCCTTCACCTATAAATGCAAGGAAAATTTAATTGGATTGTAGTAATTAATATTCATTAAAAGGTACCCGTATCAGTACAGCATCACAAATTATGCATTTATGCCAAATAAAGTTATATACTATTAAATTTTTTCTTCCAAAATAAAAATAAAAATTATATACTATTCAACCGTACCAAGCAAACATCAATGAACTTTAGATCACAATCAATATTTTTCTCATGCCACCTGACATTATAGAAAAAGAAAATTATTTATTTATTTTTGTTTAAGGAGAAACTAACATCACCTACAGGACACGTGCACTACGCCACAGACCCTAATTGAGATTTCAATTTTTTGTTTTTTGTTTTTATGCGCAATAGTCAATACTGCGATTAGACGTGCTTCCTCTGCCTCTCTGCCTCTTACTCTTTTCCCCTAAAACCTTACCCTAACCCCCTCTCTCTCTCTCTCCAATGGCGACCAATGAAACCGTCGAGAACGGCTCAGCGAAGACGACGCTATCCGACTCACAACAATTGGCATCCGACATAACCTCTGGTGCCGCCACGGCCGTACCCACCACCACGGCCTCTGCCATTGACACCGCCACAAACCCTGTTACTGACTCCGTCGAGTCCGAATCGGCTCCAAATCAAAACGCCGTCGAGTCCGACTCGGCTCCACCTGCGGAATCTGACGCTCAGCCATCCACCGCTGCCGCTGCTGCTATTGCTGCCAACAGTAACGCCACAGCCGCCGAGAAGAAGTGGCCGGGATGGCCCGGAGACTGCGTGTTTAGGTTAATTGTTCCGGTGGCCAAGGTCGGTAGCATCATCGGCCGGAAGGGCGATCTCATAAAAAAGATGTGCGAAGAGACTCGCGCCCGCATTCGCGTTCTCGATGGTCCCGTAGGCACTCCTGATCGTATAGTGAGTGTGCTTTTACTTTTTTTTTTTTTTTTTTCCG
>QANX01004140.1:40973-93452 GCA_003254975.1 Ochetophila trinervis
TTTTTTTTTTTTTTTTTCCGGTTTCCTTTCTATGCCAATTGCTTTAGTGCATTGTTTGGCTGCTGAGAATGCAATGAAGAATCTGAAGGAAAAATAATACAAATTAAAGGAGCGTTTTTCTTTTTTCATTTTTTTTTCTAAATTACTGCTATGGTTTGCTAAACTGAAATGTGTGATTCGTATGTCCATAAGTTCTTTATTTATTAATTCTTGATCTGACAAGTACTTTCTGTATCGATCTAGTTATTACAATAGTTGTTCATGATGGTCATTTTTAAGTTCTGGGGTTTCCGCTGAAATTGGAAACTTTATACCAAAGCAATTGTAACTTTGAGTTAATGTTTTTTTTTTCTTTAAATAAAAAAATATATATTTTCCTTGTGCATCCCTTAGGACGGAGAACATGAGATTAGAAGTATTGATTTTTCTTCTTATAGCATTTATGATGAACGTCAGTTGTATTGAAATCGATGTGCAAATTACTTTGGTTTGCACTTCTAAGTAACACCACTTAGTATCCCATGTTTTGTAACAGTCTGATTTGAAAAAGATGCTTGTGTTCCTTCTTTGGATTTTTCTATTTTGCTTCTGGTATCAACCTAGTATCAATTGATTAATGGTTATGGAGAAAAATCTGCCTTCATGTTATATGCCATTTATAATTTTGGGCAATTCTTTTTAATATATCTTTCTTTTAGGTGTTGATCTCAGGAAAGGAAGAGCCAGATGCTCCTCTTTCTTCTGCAATGGATGCTGTAATAAGAATATTTAAACGTATCTCTGGATTGTCTGAGGCTGAGGGTGATGCTAACCTGTCTGGGGCTGCCGGAGTTGCGTTCTGTTCAATCCGGTTGTTGGTTGCATCTACACAAGCCATAAATCTAATTGGGAAGCAAGGTTCATTGATCAAATCTATACAGGAGAGTACTGCTGCTTCTGTACGAGTATTGTCTGGAGGTAAGTTTTGAATGTTGAATGGTGCATTTTATTTTAAATAAGAAAGATATTTTTAATAGCCAACTACTCAAACTTATTCTTCTATTCTTTTGCACATAATTTTGTTAAAGCCTGCAAAGTCTACTGCTAGATAATATTATTCTATGGTTCAGATTGAATAACTTTTTTATGGAAAAGAAAGATGAGATATAAGTTGGTGTTGTAATGCTCTTAGCTTATCTAGGAACTTTGCTTTCTTTTTGTCCATTTTCTTTGTTCTTTAACATTCAATTAATTGGGCTATCATTAATACTACAAGGATCCTTTAGTCCTAGTTATAATCTCAAGCAAGGCCTTTATCAACATTTGATATTTCTTCTGGTTCTTCCAGGTGTGTTGGTATGTCATATGTGCTAGTTTGATATGCATAGTTGGTCTCACTTGCTATTAGCTTACGCTTATGAGATTAGTGGTAATTTAACAAGGTGTAATTGTTTGGAGCATAGATGTGTTGGATTAGTCGATGGAAGGAATGGTGAGAAGATGATACAAGATATTATGTGATGATGTAGGGGTCATTTCTTTTTTATTTGGTTAAAATATAATTTGATTTGAGCTGCAATGTGGATTTCCATTAACTCAGATATATGGATCAAACATGGCCAGTGGCTCTAGGGGTAATTGTTATCTCTAGTCAAGTGAGCTGTGTTAAAATAAATTATTTAATAGTCCCTTTCTCTCTATCAGAGGAAAAAATAAAAAAATTCCATCCTGTTGGTTTGGCTTAGAGGTCCAATAGTCTGTAGCCTCAAACTTAGACATTAATACAGGCATATGTCTTTGTTAATTTGTTCAGCAGAAACTATGTATACAGTAAGAATTGAGAAACTTTTTTTTTTCAAGCTAAGATGACATATGATATGTCAAGCAATGGAACCTAGGCATAAAAAGGAATTTGTTGATTGCGCCATTTTGTTGTTATGGCCATAAGGCCTCTTTACTCAAGTCTCATAACCTGCAAAGCACAACATGAGAGGAAAGTATGATCAAGGTTGTTTATACTATGAGATGGCTGTAAACTGAATTGGTTGGTAAATATGCCAGCTGGTATTTCCTCAATCTTGATTGTCAGTGATGATTAGTAATTTCAAGTTTTGGGGAACCAAAAGAGGACTGGAACTTTGGAAATTTGCAATGATGACTGTATTCTTGTTCTGGTCAATAATGGATGGAAAGAAATGAGATTCAGGATGTGTGGTTAACTTTCGGATAAAATTAAATTGCTGGCTTTTCTATGACATTTACTTCAAAGGAGTTTAAGGATATTCCTGTTTCTTTGATTCCTATAAGTTAGAAGGACGTTAGTAATGTTGTTTTAGTTTTATTGACTTTAATAGAGGATTTCTCATCATGATATTTGTTTAAGGAATATAGACATTAGATGCAGACACACATGGACTGTGAGGAAAGTAACAGAGCAGTGATTACTAAATTTCGGAACTTCCCGTTATAAATGGTGGCGTATGAGTAAAATACTGGAAACTTTATATACATATACATATTTTCCCTTTCTAGTGCATTTTTTTATGCACTTGTAAGTTTCATTGGATTTAAGTTATTTTTATGTGAGGGAGGATAAATATATGGTACTCAGAACCTAAGGGTCATCCTATGTTAAGTTTATGATTGTAACAGATGATAGAAGGACATTCTTAGACTTGGTCATATCACAAATTCAGTGATTGTGATTCTAGCATGTTGATCAGGCATACCTATTCTTGGTTAGGAACATGTTCCCTATCCTTTTAAGCCTTAATTTTTATTACAAGTTACAACTGTGTTTTGATGCAAAAATAGATATCTTGTTGAGTGAACTTGGTGTGTTGTTGAACTAGATCTGTATGATGTGTGTATTAGAGAGTATTATTGTTGCATTTCTTAATGAGGGTAATAACTAGTGATCATATGTGGAATGGCAGTTCTGGGGAACAAGCTTAGTACTTATGATCTCTTAGCAAATTCATGAGTTTAACTAAGTGAACGTAATTGCTGTGTCTGAATAGTGAAAGACACTTGGTCATGGATTTGATGCTAAACTAATATGCTGGCAGATGAGGTGCCATTTTATGCTGCTTCGGATGAGAGGATTGTTGAGTTGCAGGGAGAAGCCTTAAAGGTTCTCAAAGCTCTAGAAGCAGTAATTGGTCACCTGCGGAAATTTCTGGTTGATCATAGTGTTCTTCCACTTTTTGAGAAGAATGTAAGCTTTGCTCCTTGTGATGTCTACTGCTTTACATTTCTTTTAATTTTTATGGACTCATTATTGGAATGTCCATTTTTAGTACAATGCAACTGTCTCACAAGAACGCCAAGCAGATACACGGGCTGACAAGTCATTGTTGCATACTGCTTCACAAACTGGAGTGGCTACTAATTATCCTCTTTCATCAAAGAGGGAATCTCTGTATCTTGACCGGGAAACACAGCTGGAAGCACAACTCCCCTCATCTGGAATTTCTATCTATGGACAAGATCCAACACTTTCAGGAATACGTTCTTCAGGCCTTGGGCGTGCTGGTGCGCCCATCGTTACTCAGGTTGTTGGTTATAATTGTTTAAAATATTTTAGTTTAATGTTCCATGCTTGTGGTAGAGAGGTAGACAGTGCCTCTCATGTGCATGCACTCGCACATTTAATGGCATGTGATTCCAATGAGGCTAACTGTTTCCTATAATTTAACACTAATATGAAAACTTGCTGGGGTGTTTTCTGGGGAAACTTATTCTGCTAGACTTCGGAGGTTGGCCCATATTATTTGACATGAATGTCTTAAAAGAATAATGTGGAATTTATATTGATTGGATAAAAAACAAAATATCAAACTATTTAAGATTGCAGTTATATATGCTGGGTGCCTATTTATTTCCTATTTATTTGATAAGTAGGTAGTTTTACATGCCCTCCACTTTTGAGGGCATACTCTGATGGTCAAGCACAATAGTGGTGATGTAATGCAATAGGGATGTGAGAGAAGGGGAAATTTAAAGGGTCCCTTATTTTTCTACTTTTCTTGGTAGGAGTTTAATGACATCATTTCTTTGTTGTCTGCCTACTTTATCAGATTGCACAAACAATGCAAATCCCACTTTCTTATGCTGAGGACATTATTGGGATTGAAGGGTCTAATATTGCATACATTCGTCGTACAAGTGGAGCCATATTAACAGTCCAAGAGAGCAGGGGACTTCCTGATGAAATCACAGTTGAAATTAAAGGCACCTCATCACAAGTTCAGATGGCTCAACAATTGATTCAGGTAAGATTCACTGTTCGGGTTCTGAAAAATATATCATATGATCCTTTGAGATGATTTAAATATGTATGAACTTTATCAATCATGAGATGTGGAGAACAATATGGATTGGAAATTGAATTTAAAAAATGATATATCATTAGAAATTATTAGTCTTTGGGTAGTTGATACATATGTGATGTGTACTTTCAGAAGGATCTAAATAAAAGATTATTAGTTATTGATTGGAGAGGTAGACAACTTATATAACATCATTTGTAATTAAAACTATGGATATAGGAAAGCTGATGTATTTTGTGTGTTCTTCTGCGTTTACAGGAAGTCATAAGCAATCGCCAGGATCCACTTGCAAGCACCTACGGCAGGATAGATACTGGGTTGAGATCATCCTACTCTCAGTTGAACAATACAACATACCCTTCATCGTCGTTATCCTCGCAATCCTATGGTGGGTATGGATCTTCCGGCCTAGGAGGATACAGTACTTTCAGGCTTTGACTGGGTAACTATAGTCTAGTGACAATTTTCTCTGCTTGAACATTTATTTCCATTCTATTTTGGTTAGAGAAATCTTGATGTTAAAGTGTAGTATGTAAAGTTCCTCCAGAGTGGATCCTCTTGCTTTTTTCAACCTGTTATTGTGAGATATGTTTATGTTGGTACCTATAAGGTGGCTAAGCTTGGGGGAAAAAGAGGATAAAGAAGAATGTAATTTAGCATTAGTGATTATATGCTTCATAAATTTATGTATTCAATCTAGAAAAGTTGCATGAGGCAAGTTGCCAATTTTTTTGTTCAGACCTTGTTTTTATTTTTGGTTCCTGTAATTTGAGTGGATTAATGCGTTTCATGATGTTAGTTAGGAATTTAGGATTAGGCAAACAAGTCTGGAGCAAAGATAATGGGATCGAGTTTATCTTTGATGCAGTGCCTCTGGTTTCTATTCAACAACTCCTGGAAACTAAATTCCTACCATCTTATGGAAATGTTTACTTGAATTTCTTGAATTCAAGAAAATATGAACAGTTAGCTATTATTTTCCGTCAGTAAAAAAATATTCTGTTTTTACCGAAAATAATTGTGTTACATTTCATTCTTTCTTTTTTGGTAAAAGTGTTACATTTCATTCACTTGTAGAAAAATGGACAATTCAATTTGGTCCATATTATATACAATATCAAGAACTGAAATCTAGCAGGTAGTTAGATATCATCATATTATGGTCATAATTTAGAAATGTTAATAAAAAACATGGATTGATTCAAGATGAGAAATATCATGTTTTAAAATTTCATAAAAAAGTTCACGTGTTAATCATTGAGATGCTGTTTTTAATAATACTATGGGTTATAGCGAATTAGTTCTATAAGACTAATATACTATAAGTAACATGATTTTATGATTACTTGGATGATTTCTTATAAAATGATAATTCTCTAATAAGGAAGAAAGTGAGGAAATTGTAATCCCTCGTGGTATTATTTCAAAGTTCTCGTAAAAAATTGATTTAAAATGTTTATCTATTTGTCTGTTTGACCTTGGCAGACAATAAAATTTTAATCATATATCAATCTCTTATTTTCTCTACAGACTACCAAACTCGAGAAAATGAAGAATCAATTCATTAAAAAATTTGTTATGAACAGGTTAAAAATGCGAGTAAATTTGAAGAAAACTAATCTCTTACCTTCCTTTGTTTATTATTATTATTATATCTAAAGTAAGACCGCACAGCAACAATTTCGTGTGCAATAAAAATAAAATAGTAAGATCGCACAGAGTAGGGGTGAGGTAGGCCACTAATATACAAATTTGCTTTTGTCTCTGTAATCTACAAATTCGTCGTCCCAAACCACCCATTCAAAGTCTTAAGACTGAGGAGAAACAGCAGAAGAACGGAAAGGCAGAGAAAATGCCAACCTTGAATCTCTTTACCAATGTTCCTGTTGATTCTGTTGTGGCTTCTGACATTCTAAAGGACGCCACCAAAGCTGTTGCGAAGATCATTGGCAAACCTGAGTCTGTAAATCTCTCTCTCTCTCTCTCTCTCTCTCTCAGTTTCTACACATACACAGTCATATATACATATTACATAAATATATGTATGTAACTACGTTTCTGTTTGTTGTCGGTATACTTCATTTTGCTGTTTCGTGTCATCACGTGCGAATTATTTTCCCTGTTGTTGATTATGATGATGCTGTTGTTGTGACTGCAAATTGTTTGATAAAATTACTATGTCAATATTAGTCTTCTTCTTTTTAACTTGCTTGCTTATTTTGTAAATACCAACTGTTTTTTACATGAAAGTTTTCTTCTTGCTTTTTTATTTTTTTTTAACTTTTGGTTGCGAAAAGAAAATTATTATTGAGAAAGAAGACTTTCAATTTTTCCATTTGCAATGGGTTTTGTTTCTTCAAAATGGGTTAGAGACCTTTGCATCTGCACCGGGTCTGCCAAGTTGCAGAGAAATATAATCCTGCTTAATTTCTCAATTGGGTTATAAACACAAGTGCATTTATTGAGCTTGGACGTGGTGGTTATATTTATGCTACCAATTGAATCACGCTAAAATTTTATTTTTCTTATTGTGTACAGTTGCATTAGGTAGAGCCTTGTTCTGTATCCCCCTGTATATTTATTGTGTTTGTTGTTCTTGTGTGGTTCGGTATAAGCCTCATATTGCATCCTGAGATATTTACTCTCAGGCCTTTGATTAGGCAGGCAACCATAGGCAGTAACTTTTAGGTAGCTAGGCCTTATTGTAAGGATCTACGTGGTATTTACTTTCTCTGCTAAACCTGAGCACTTCTTTCTTTGCTGTTTTAAAGCATGACGGAAAATTCAATTAACAAACATGTAGGAAATTTTGAAATCCTAATGGATTAAAACTTTTAACTCAGGCATTGAATTCTTATTTGTGTTTTTGATAAGTAACTTCATATATGGTTAGAAAGATGTGCCAACCGTAATCGTATGTTTTATGCTTGAATGCAGACTATCACAGCTAGTAAAAAATTAAGATACTGAAAATTTTACCTAATGCACAATTTATAAGGAAATACAGATAACTATTTTAGTAGGTCGCCAAACAAATATTATTACAGAGAGTGGGATCCATATATTTGGTACTTCTTAGTCCTTGTGTTCCTTAAAACACGTGAAACATGACTTCTAGCAGGCAGCAAGTTTTCACTTTTTTCATAGATATATGAATTCGTATATTTTATTTCTTAACTCTATAGTATGTGATGATTTTGCTGAATGGGGGAGTACCAATTGCATTTGCGGGCACTGAAGCACCAGCTGCTTATGGAGAATTAATTTCCATTGGAGGAATTGGACCAAGTGTTAATGGAAAGCTGAGTTCAACTATTGCAGATATTCTGCAAACTAAGCTGTCCATAGATAGTTCTCGCTTCTATATAAAATTTTACGATGTTCAGGTTAGTTCCATTATTTGTTCTGTTCTATTCTATATTTTTTCATGAACGCACTGGTAGTTGTGATTGTTTGCTGATCAGCTAAACTTCCTCTTGCTTCTTTCTGCAAATATTTGTTGTTATGTTCATGATCTACCACTCAAAGAGTTTACATGTAAATTGTTTTTGGTTGCAGCGGTCATTCTTTGGGTTTAATGGTTCAACGTTTTAACCCCCACTTGTATTTAAGCAGTTCAGTGGAAATTATGAACGGTTGAAATCACGTGACTGAAGAACTATGATGATGGATTATCCTTTCCATTTTGGGTTGTATTTTCCGTTTAGATAAGAGAAAAGTCCATATTTTTAAATGTATGTTTGATGGAATTATTCAATTTCAGTACTTATCCTGAGTTCCTTTTATGGTCTTTTGAGAAAAATCCCATTTACTTTGGCGGTTGCTGGTCTGCCATTTGGATGATATTATACTATTCACACCACAACAATTATTAAGTTAGGTAAAACTTCTGCATCCCCGAGTTATTTATTTATTAATTATTTATGCCTTAGATTGGATTCTGAGAAGCTGAATGGAAAGAAAAAAACAAGTTTCACAGCTATGAGTAACGCTGAATGGTAATAAAAAAGTTTCCTTTGATTCTTTCTGACTTCAATTATTGAACGGTGAATTAGTTGCTAAAGGGGACGGATATGTCTTTATGAGCTTCACGTTGGTAAAGGGCTTGTATAATCCTTATTAATTTACCCAAAAAGCTGTAAATTGCTCAAATGAAATTTTATTTGGTAACTCTTTTTGGAAAATAATATTAGCACTTGTAAAAACACATGTCGCTCACCATTTCAAACTATTGAGTAACTTGAATTTTGAATAAGCGTTTCTAGGTATAATTTAAGCAAAAAACAAGCAACTCACAGTCTTAAAATGTATTCCATAATATATAATAAAAAGCTTTATACAAATTCAACCAGAAAAATTGCAAACGCCTATTGTTTGCCCAAGAAGGATTTTTTTTTAACTTATTTTGTGTAAAATGAGGAAAAAGAAAGGGAGATAAAGCATTGGAGAAAGGGCACAAGTATTATAAATTGGCTTCGCCCTTTTTTTATTTGTGGGGTGTATGTGGGCAAAATTAACAGCTGGTGAACGGAAAGATCAATTGGTGCTAATTACAGTATAGTTGTGGGACTAAACTGCCTAAAATATCAAGAATAAATCTATAAAAATAAACTTTAACCATAAAAAAACTAACATTGTCAAATTCTCTAAATTGAATGAGAACTCTCAGGAGATTCAATTGAGTTCATGCTACAAACTTTGAAAAGCGATATTAAACATGCAACACCTCATTTTTGGAAATGTTTGCGGACGTGTATATGTCATGTATTTTATATCTATATTTGGAATTTTAACTAGAGGTTTATCACCATCAAACACTGGAAGAGAAATGAGAAAAGGAGGTATGATGGGTAAATTAGTTGTAGCCGACGAAGGGTTGGTAGATAAGTTTGCTAAAAAGTATTATTTTATTATGAACAATATTATTTTATTATAAATAAATATTATTTTATTATAAATTTTATAATATTAGTTTATTATAAATAAATATTATTTATCTATAAAAAAATAATATTTATTTATAATAAAATAATATTATATATAATAGTATAATATTTTTTAAAAATTTATGGAGTATAATACTTTTAAAAGTTTTATTCTAAAATTATTGGGGGAAGAAAGTAAAGAAAGAAAGGACAAAAAATGTGCGCGAATGTGCCAGATGGTGCCCTCCAATTGGAGGAAGACTGGTAGTGAATAATGATGCATCCTGGAAAGATAGGAAAGCAACACTGGCTAAATTGTGGGCTTTTTTATGCTTAAAAACATATTTATTCACACAAAAAAAAGAAAAGAAAAAGAAGATGAGGAGGTAGATCCTTATGCTTCTACTATTATTGGAATAAGGTTTGTTGATCCTATCATGATCATCCATCTATGCTTCTACTATTTTGTATTTCTTCAAGTACAATATCAATATATACTATAACTACTATCTATTTGTTAGGTTTTATTTTCAAAAGAACTTAAAGATAAGTAAGATAGTTCATTTGTGTTTGTCACAAATATTTAACCGAATTCAACATAAATTACAATGGGTAGCTTTTCATAATTTTTTAATGAGATATATTCTCGATTAAGTTAAAAGTTAAAAATAAATAAAAATATTACTAATTGAATTTTGATTAATTTCTTAGCCAATATATACAGTTATGGCCAAAACTATACAGGCTCTGTTAGGTAAAAGAAAGAAAAATAATTATAAAATAAATGATGGTTCATATCCAATTAATTTAAATTTTTAAAAATAATAATAATTCAACTATTGATATCAGAATAAAAAATATTTCAGACTTTTATATCATAAATTTAAAATTTAATAATTCTATTCAAAAATAAAAAATACATTTAAATCTATAAAAAAAATCATATGTAAAAAAATATTAAAAATAATAGTTTATAAAAAATTTAAAAGTTTCATTAAAAAATAGAATGTAATAATAGTTCTCTTACTATTCTATGTAAAGAAAATATCCCTCTAAAGTAAAAGAATGTAGTTTTTAATGAAGTTTGCAAAGAGACGAGCCAAGAGAGAAGAAACAATTCCCAAGGAGCACGATCGAAACGGTGCCGTAAGATGGATTTTGTATTAAAAAAATAGAAAAAAGTGGAGGCGGTAAAAGACAGCAAGAAGAAGACGAGCATCGAGAAAAAACAAAGCGAGCATTATTAGCAAATAGCAAGCCCTGCATTTGTGGCGCATGTTTTGTTGTTCGGTGGATTTGCAAGCACGCATTTCTCACGTGCTTCTCTTTCACCTCTGACACTTTCTCCAAAGGACCCCCACCTCCCTGCCCATTCACAAAATTTATTATATTACCAAACAAAAAAAAAAAATTCACAAAATTTATTACCATAAAGTTATTTGAAGCGACGGTCTCATAGAGTAAAAACATTTTTATTTTATTTTTATCATTAACAATTCGTAATAGAAGGTGTGATAATATTTATGCATGATTTATATACTTTATTTTGATGTGTTGCAACGTTGGATATGATTATAATTGTTAAGTTTATATTGCAAATGATGATTAAAAAGAATACAGAATTATTAATTATTGAACTTGTGATTGAAAAAAGATACATGACTATCAATCATTAAATTTATATTTCACCTCATGTTTGAAAACCTTACCCAATAACACGATTAAATTACCCCTTCAAGTACGAGATGTTATTTTACTGCATTGTATTGAATTTCATCACGTGAACATTAACAATCAATAGAATATATATATATATAGAGAGAGAGAGAGTCACGCCATGATGAAATAATTTAAAGTCCAGTATAATTGGACTTGAAAAAAATCCACTAAAAATAACATTAAACCTAAAAAATTACATGTAAATAAATCATAAAGCTTTGAAAGTCTGTGTTAGCATGTTTAAATTCACCAAAAAGTCACTATCAATTACAATGGAAGAAGATGAGAGGGTTTGAACTTTTCACGTTGGGTCATTATCTATCGTCCAAACAAACAGCCGGCATTTATAGTATGGAAAGTGTTGGATTAAAAAAAAGTTGATTCAACCCTTATTTATGTACGTAGGTTAAAATTTATGATTTGAATTTTAATATACTTTATTATTAGTGTAGATTTTTTAATATTGAACGAGCAAAATTTATGATATCGTATTTATAAATAAATATGATAAATTTTAATATAATATGAATCTGTGCATATTTTTTTTTATAATTTAAATATAAAAATTTAATTAAATAAATAAATTTTAACACAAATATAACATTACACAAATATAAAACTTACGGTAAGCATTTTTTATAAATAAATAAAAACCAGTATTTATATTTATTTAAAAAAAAAACAATAAATTACCTCTACTTATTTATTTAAAAATAAGAAAAATAAAATTGGTGATTGAGTTTTTATAAGTAAGATGGATGTGTTTGTCTTGTTCTTGTTTGTATCATTTTGGTGAGCGTTCCTTTCTTTTGTCTTCCCACGAGAATCTCCACCCAACCAAACCTCCTACAACAAATACAAAATTACCCAAATAAAAACCTTTTTCATTTTCTAACCTCTCTAAATCCACATGGCTCGCCATTTTTGCATCATCTTCTTCTTTCTTCTTCAAACTTATTGTTTTGCAGACAATACGCTTGTTCTTCCCGATGCCAATGGCGGTTCCACTAATGGCAGCGTTATCTCAACCCCTTCTCCTTCTTCTTCACCGCCCAATCCTCCTCCGCCCAGTCTTAAATTTTCTCCGTTTCGACCCAGTATAGCCGTTATAGTGGGCGTCCTCACCACCATGTTTTCCGTCACTCTGCTTCTTCTCCTTTATGCCAAACACTGCAAGCGCAGCGGTATTATCGCCGTTGGCTATGGCGGCGGCGGTCATCATTCTTTGAGCTCTAGAGGAGGAGGCGTCACTCCTCCGTCCTACGCCTGCAGGAAGAACTCCGGCATCGACCGCTCCGTCATTGAATCTCTACCCGTTTTCAGATTCGGATCCCTTATGGGTCAGAAGGACGGCCTCGAGTGCGCCGTTTGCCTCGCCACGTTCGACTCCTCCGAGGTCCTCCGTTTGCTTCCCAAATGCAAACACGCTTTCCACGTCGAATGCGTCGATACGTGGCTCGACGCCCATTCCACTTGCCCGCTCTGTCGCTACCGGGTCGACCCGGAAGATATCCTCCTCGTCGAGGACGCCAAGATCTTGAACCAGAACCAATTGTCGCCGCCTGAAGAACCCGAAGGAAACGACACCGCGTCGGATATCGAGAGCCGAAAGAGCGCTGCCGGAGAGCGGGAGCCGACCAGCTCCGGTTTCGGGCGGGTTTCGGGTCGGCACTCGTCGGCCGGAGAGAGGGGGAGCGGGTTTTTACAAGTCCTGGTGCAGAAACCGGGCAGCGAGTCGGGTAAATCGGATACGGCGTCGTGTTGCAGGAAGTCTCTGGATAGCTGGAGCTTACAGCAGCAGCAGAAGAAGAAAAAGAAGAAGAAGAGTGAGTCCGTAGGCATGGGATGCTTTGACCGTTCCAGGAAGGACGGACTGCTTTTGACCGAAGAAAGGACAAGGACGAGCTCGGAGAGGAGGGTAGAGCACCGAATCATTGTCTCTCCCGGATGCAGTGGGTTCCACCAGAGGTGGAGCGATGTACAGCCGTCTGATCTACTATATCTACGATCAGAAATGATAATCAGCGACAGCCGTAGGTTCTCATCAGCGGGACCATCAAGGCCGTCGTCAGGGATGCGCTTGCAGAGGAACAAGAAAGAAGAAGGCAATGAAATTGGCATTGATGGTAACAGTGGCAGGACAGTAATAAATTCGAGAAGCGTGTCGGAAATCACGGGCTTAAGCAGGTTTTCCAACAGACGCTTATCAGACAGTAATGACACCCAACACTGTCATCATCAACAACAACGACAAGCCCGCCTCCTGTCCAGGTGGTTGGACTTCATTTCTCACTCCAATCCACCTCCTACTTAACCCCTTTTTTTTTACTGCCATTTCTCCATATGTAACTATCTCTATTCTCTTTTCTTTTCTTTTTTTTTTATTTGGATAAATTTTTTGGATGTGAATTTTTTTTTGCCCCTCTCAGATTTCATATGAGTCTTGCAAATGAGTAGCTGCTTAATCATGCTGATAAGCTCCTCGGAAGAAGAATGACAGGGAAGAGGAAACTGGGTTATCTCAAACAATTTCTCAAAATGTTTTGAGGAATTAGGGAGGTAATGTAGATTTTTTTTTTGATAATTGGAGGTAATGTAGATTAATATATAGTTAAAAGTTTGTAACTTTATTTTGTAGCCAAAAAAAAATAAAAAATAAAAGTTTGTACTGATTTTTGGATTTATAATACAGACCTTTATAAGGAGGGAGTGCCTTTGCCTTTGCCAAGAGTCAGACTCTTTTCAGCATGTTTCAGAGTTGAATGTAGCCAATGAGGTAAATTGTAAGTCCACTTTTTAATGATGAACAAGTATAAAGGGTAATTGGATTTGGAGAAGGGGGTATTAGAAATGCTTGGTTATGTAATTATATTCTTTGGAATCTACTAATTGTGTCTTTGTCCATGTTCTACTTGCTTTTTATTTGATTTGTATACAACTATTTTAGCCACAATTGGCTTTATCTGAAATATATATATATATATATATATATTTTTTTTTTTTCCTTAAACTTTGTGGGTTCCCCTTATCATGACTGTCATGGAATAAGGCAGAGAGAAGGAAATCCACAGANCCCCCTTTTTGGCAAGCAGTATTTTGCTTTAGCAGTAGCAAAAAATTAGAGACTTCTCAACATAATGTCACCAAAATATAATATATTTATATTTTTACACGTTCATTTATTGGCCAGGTCCATTCAAGATTATATACAATCTCTACCAGAGAAAACACTATCTTTTCTTTATTTGATTCATTTTAGATTGCAACTGTATACGGTGTGAATTTTTTTAGCGGTCCATACCTAGCACATTCCAGATTACTTATAAAATAATATGTTGAGGAATCAAGTCGGTTATATATATATAAGTTGATAACTTAATTAATTTATGAGTTTAATGGGATTTAAATATTTTCATTTAGAATGTCAATTCTATATTATCTAATACAGAAAAAATATATATATAGAACTGTAATGCCACGTCATTCTTTCTTACGTAAATTCAATTATTTATAATTATGCACAATGCTGTATGACAGTAAATTAAAATATATAGACTCCACAAAATATTTATTGAATGGCTATTTAAAAGTTCTATATAAATTTTTGCCCCTAACTACAAGTAGAAGAAATTCCTGAACTTCAACCTCCAACATCTAGTTGGATCACATATGCAGCCTAACAAACCAAAAGGCATAGATCAATATTCAAGACAGAAACTTGCAACAGTATAAACAGTACTGGAAAATTATCCCTCCTCCTGCGATTGGGACACCAAATAACAGTAACCACATTGTCTTTTATCCCCATAGACAAACTTTTATGAAAAAGTGAGTCATTACGTGCTCATTAACACATTTATTTTTAGTTTTTGATTTTAGTATTTTTTTTTTTTTTAAAACAAAAACTTTGATAATCATTTTTTGTTTTTGATTTTTGAAAAAGAAAAAATAAAAACTCTTTAATAACCATTTTTGTTTTTGGTTTTTTCTTTTTAGTTTGCATAATGTTATATATAAAATCCCTATTAAAATTTTAAAATTAAATTTTACATATAAAATTCACATTAAAAATTCAAAACTAATATCTAAAATGTCAAATACAAATTTATAAATAAAAAAAAATTAATAATCAATTATAAATTCTTTAAAAAAAAACCACAAATAATTCTAAATATATGTAAATCAAATTTAACATTTTAAATTTTTAATAATATATTTGTAATTTTTGCTACCAAATATAATTATTATGTACATTACACATATATTGTTAAAGATTTTAAATATTAACTTAATTTAATTGAAATTAAATAAATAAATAAAAGGAAAGCTTCAATTGGGCAACCTCGAGGAAGGATTTTGGTGACAGTAGTAAGAGAGAGAAGAGTCGAGGATAATAGACGTGACTCTCACTACTAGAGTCACTACTGTACATGGTAATGTTTTAGATCATGTTTTGTGAGAGAGAGAGAGGTGGGGACAGGTTTAACTTTTTCTTGATTTTAAAGAGTAACAGTTAATATGTAATTGTGACTGACTTTGTGTGTATAAGAGAGAGACTGACAAAAAGTGCAGCGGAAAGAAATGACAGAGGCTGCAAAAGAAAAAAAAATGAAAACAGAAAAAAAAAAGTTTTCTGTTTTTCTTTAAAATTTTGACAACGTTTTTGAAAAAAAAAAAAAAAAACAATAAACGGTTATCAAACATGTTTCCGTTTTTGGTTTTTCAAAAAAATTAAAAATAAAAACGAAAAACGTAAACTTAATCAAACATGCTCTAAATAAATTAACGTACAATGGTGCCCATCGTTTTGGAATTTCTAGTTTACAAAACTGGGCAGTGAGTTTCGTTAATCTCACTAATTCAAATTAGACACCCACATACGTCTTTTGTACTTGGTCTTCAAGTATAATAATCCCTTGAATCATTGACCACCACCAAATACCTACAAATGGAATTATTAGCAAAAGCTTCGATCAAGGTATAAGGTAAAGGTGTATGTTAACAAAATGATGCTCACCCCCGATAAGATATCTTTCGAAAGTCGAGGTTTGCTTTCTGCAGCAGTATTTGCAATAGGTCGTGTTTGTGGGAATTGTCGAACAACCTTTGGTCCCTGATGGCTTAATGGGAGATCAAGATTTGTTCCTGAATCTTGTTGGTGCTTTTGCTTCTGTAAGAAAGCGTTATTGTACAGGGTGGAAACATGGTTATACTTCTATAAAAAACAAATTATTTGGTAGGCATCATTCCAAGAAATTGCATTGCCCAGAATGTTCATGGTCCATAGTAAGTTTGTAGTGAGAACTAAAAATATTTTTAACTGAAAGGCATCCTGGAATTCAAAATGTTCAAAATGATATGAGCACAACATAACAGTAATCATATTCAAATTCTTCCATGATATCAAACTCCTCATATAGCCTAAATGCATCTCTAAATATTAATTTCAATAAACTAAGACAATTAGGGGCTGCATGAAGACTAGCCGACTTCTAGAAGATCATTAATTAGTACTAAACCTAGAAAGTATCAACCACTTTGTCCATTCTTATTAAACACACAACAAAAGAAAAGAATAAGGAAAAACAAAAATAATCCCCAATTCATGCATCCAGCACCTGGAGTCTAGTTAAATGCACCAAAATCAGACAGATAAAAGTCTACAAGTAGAGTACCTTCTTCAGTCTTTCTTCTATGGCACTCAAGGCCCGGGACTGATCAACTTTGGAGAGATAGAAGTCCCTTTCCTTTCTAGCAGCAGAAATTTCTAAAGCCAATTTTTGCTCCCTAATAGCACTTTTGTAAGCTGCAGAAAAAATATTCTAACTTTAGCTCATAGTATAAGCACTATGATATGTAGTATTAATACAAAATATTTGAAGAAGGTCCATACCAATCTCTTCAGTAAGATCATCCCACTTGAATTTACTTAGGTACTTGATATTCCAAATATCATAATAAAATGATGACCTCTTCTTCCCGCCTAGACAATAAAAAGCAGACATAAAAGTTTAACTACAAGAAAGACAATGTACTTATTACTGGTAAGCAAACAGATACAAAAAAGAAACAGAATACAAGAACACAAATTGCTAACTCTACAACAAGAGTGCAACATAATGGTGCTCCAGATTCATACCACCAAAATAAATTACTTGGTGGTTTCTTTCATGCTTGTGGGAGAAAGTGCAGGGGAGAGAGAATGAGAATGGGGCATCCAATGCTCTCCATACCATAAGGCAACATAACACACTACATCAAGCATTTGTATATATATATAATTACACTACCACAGACAAACGTCAAGTAGAAAGAGAAAGAGAGAGAGAGATGAATAAAAATATATATGCAACCAAGAGAGAAGTATTTTGATTTGTGTATCTACCTACTTGTTCGCCATTTAGGATATCAGCAACCCGCTTAGCAACCCTTTTATCCGAAAATTCAACCCACCTACATGGTGCGAAATGACAAGCAAGTGATTATATGCTTCCAATTACAACATAAAGTCTTCAACAACCAAAAGAGAAAAAAAAAAAGTTGGACTTCATAAACTTAAAACAAACAAAACCAAATTTGCTAGCATAAACCAAAAATACAACTTCGATTTGGTGCTAGCATAAACCAAACATACAGCTTGGATTTGGTTTCAGGCTGCTAGTTTAAAGCCACTAGAATGACATAAAGTAAACTCATAGTCACACATACCCTTCTAAAAATTCTTTCCGCTTGCGACGTACTTGAGCAGCAGCATCTATAAAATAAATAAATTTGGTTAACTAAAATGAATGTGTAATCAACAAAAAACTTTTCACTTTTTGCACATCTAATGGAAATAGATGAAAAGAAGAAGAAGAATAGAGTAGGTTATTGATTACTTTCTCTTTCAGGAGTAAGATAAATCCTTTGTATATCTCCATATTGCGAAAGAATATGCCGAAGCTGCAAATGATTCATGTGAGGAGGAATGCGACTCAAGTAGCAAACCCCACGTCTTTTAGCCTTAGCAGCTTCCTTTAGAAGCCGCTTCTTCCTTTTGTTCTTCTTGATTTCTGCCTTCCCATCACTGGACTGCAAAATCCCCTCATCCACACTGATAGTTTTAATGTTCTCTTGTTCTTCCTCACCCTTATCAGCTTCCTCTGAACATCGTTTTTTTTTATCCTTCTTACTCTTAGCCAACCCATCACCACTCTCATTCGGTGAACTCTCCTGATTCACCTCTTCTTCCTCTGCAGTCTTAAAATTTCCCTTCAACAAGTGCCTTTTCTTTTTAGTTTTTCTATTTCCTTCTCTTCCATCATTGAATATTTGATTTTCCTCCTCTTGAGGATTCTTCATATGACTTAGTTCTTCTACAGCCTTAACAGCATCTTTTACAAATTTCTTCTTCTTGGCATGTTTCATTCTCTTTTCCTTCTCATCATTACATTCTCCACTCGTGCAATTAAACTGGTGCTCGTCCTCTTCCATCTTGCAAATGAAACAAAGTAAAACACACCTGATAAACATACATAAACCCAATAAATTATACTTTATTAAAAAAAAAAAATCCAAGAAATTATCAAAATTCCTAGTCAATGATTACAATGGATTATGTGAAAGTGGAAACAAACTACGAAAGTACCTAGTTAATAAAAATTAATAGTTCAGTGGATAATCATGCAAATCTAAAAAATTTCAAATCCACAATTAATTTTTTTTTTAATCTTCTATCAGTATTCTCATTATAAACCTACAACAGAGTCTGGCCAGTAGAAGCTATTTAACTTTTTTCTATTTAGAAAAAAAAAAGAAAGGAGCAAAAGATATGCTTCAATTCATCAAACACAAAAGCTAAACAAACAACTAACAGCATTGCGACAAAGAACCCCATTAAAGATGACATATTTTCACCATCTTTAAGCACCTTTAGCTTCTTTGAATTTGTCTGAGTATACAATCCAGATAGGAAAAAAAAAAAACAAATAATTCCGAGCACTTGGTCCCATGGCTTGCAATTTCTCTTACAACCTAACCTATTTTCTAAATCTTAAATCCCGCATTAACTTTTTTTTGGTTAAGAATGGTCAGAGAAAGAGAAAGTATATATACGTACTGAAAGAGAAACTTCAGCAAAAGGTTACCTTTTAGCTTGCTTTACCTTAGCGATTACGGTGAGTGAGGAGGTCTGAAAAATTATAGACAAATCTTGCCGATGCTGAACCTGAATAACCAATTCATGAATAAAAGGGTGTCTTTTTTATTTTATCAAACCCAATCAACGCACCGTTTTGTTGTATTCAAAGAATATTATATATATATATATATATTGGAAAGAAAATTAGTAGCTTCCAGTAATTTACGGGATTTCCTACAATACAACCATGTAAAAATGGTTGTAGTTAGGGGTGGGCACATCGGTTTTCTGTCGGTTTTTGGTCAGTTTTGAAACCGAACCATTCAAGTCGGTTTTGGAAAATAGCACAACCGAAACTCTATTTGTTTCAAAAGAAGCCGAACTGAAATCGGACCGAAATCGTCGGTTGGTGTGGGCTTGACGAAAACTTACACAAAGATGAACTCATAGATTTCGACAGGTGAGAAAACTTGAAAACTATGGAGTTGGAAACTTGGAAACACCATGGAAGAAAACCAAGCACCGTGAGAGAGAGATATGCCCGTCACCCCGAGAGAGAGAGAGAGAGAGAGAGAGGGGCCCATCGTCGTCGCTATTCGTCGCCACCTCGCCCTCGCTGTTCGTCGCCGCCTCGTCCTCGCCGGTTGTGCTTCCTACTGAAGGTCAGTGGAGGCCGGAGAGAGGGAGAGAGCGGTTGAGACTTGAGAGAGGTAAGGTGGGAACTTACACAAAGATGAACTCATAGATTTCGGCAGGTGAGAAAACTTTAAAACTATGGAGTTGGAAACTTGGAAACACCATGGAAGAAAACCAAGCACCGTGAGAGAGAGAGAGAGAGAGAGAGAGGGGCCCATCGCCATCGCTGTTCATCGCCACCTCGCCCTCGCCGTTCGTCGCCCCCTCATCCTCGCCGGTTGTGCTTCCTACCGAAGGTCAGTGGAGGCCGGAGAGAGGGAGAGAGCAGTTGAGACTTGAGAGAGGTAAGGTGGGAACTTCCCACTGTTGCAAACTTGCTAGGGCTGGCCAAAGGGTGGGAGGAGGGGTAGATGATTTTGGGTGCCTGAGATTTGAGAGGCGAGCTGTCAACATACAAGGGGTATTGTGTTAGTTCGGTCCGATTCGACGAATTTTTTTTTAAAAACCGGTCATCGAACTGGTTTACTCAGTTTTTATAAGTTAATAATTGGACCAAACCGGCCACGTGTATTTAATCGAACCAGACCGATTTTTGCTCACTCTTAGTAGATACAATTACTATTCATAAATGAAATAATGTTGTCCATAAATGAGGTATTATTATCCATAAATGAAGTAACATTGTCAAAATTCGTGATAAAGTAACATTATCCATAAATGAAGTAACAAAATTTTTAATGAAGTAATATTAATATGTTACTTCTTTGTGGACAATATTACTTTATTTGTAAATAATATTACTTTATTTATGGACAATAGTATTTCATTTATGGATAATAGTTATAGTTGTACTGTAGATGAACCCGTAATTTACATTTTACTTCATGCAGAAACAATACGGTAAAGCCACTTTTTACTTGGTAACAAAATAGTAGTTTAGAGGTAAAACTAAACCTGCCAAATTTCAACACGACCCGTTAACACGACACGAACACAAACGTTTTTTACAGATTCGGGTTTATCTGAAACGGGTTGGGTTGATAACGGGTTGACACATTATGAACCCATTATCTTAACGGGTAAACATGTGAAAACTCATTAGACCCATTAACCTTTAATGGCAATTTAATAATTTAACTATAAAATAAAAATAAAATAAAATAAAACTAAAAAAAAAACTAAATAGCTGCTGTTAGATTACTTATCATCCGTCTTTGCTTCCTAACCTCAAATTTCAATTTAGCCCATGCTTTTGCTATTTGATAGCCATTTGCATTTTTGCTATTTTTAAACTTCAAATTTCTCCTTCAATTTTTTAGACCTAGTTTACTCTGTAAATCCTTTAAAGTGAGTATGAAAATTCTAATGTTAATGGCGTTTTTGTAAAATTTTTATATGTATTTTTTTTCTCAATGTATAATTTTATGGGTATTTTAGTGCTTCGTTATTTTTTAATATGGGCAAAACAACCGGGTTGGGCGACCCGTTTCACTGAACCGGGTTGCGTGACCTAGTTGTTTTGTCCATCGGAATCTTATGATTCTGACCACCATTTTTGGCAAAATTTATCCCGTTGGTTTCGTCTCTTCATTCCCGACGAAACCCAATGGTCAATTTTTTGTAGAAACTAACATAAATTGAAACCCAACTCAAACTTCAATTTGCACGGGTTTTGAAGTTTTTTGTGAAAATTCTAATTATTTTCTCAATTTAATCATACAATATTCTAACATTTTGAATCACACGACAAAATATAATATAAAAAAACACAAATTTCCTCTGAAAAATTAATCAAATTATTCTCTTTTTTCTTTATCTTTATTTTTTAATTTATTGTTCATCACGTGCAACACGCGTGCAATTAACAGGGTTTTTGGACGGAAAATGACGTAGTACTAACAGTGCAACACTTTTGCGAATTTAGGTACTAAAATGCAAAAAAAAAAAGTTGGAGTATCCGTTTGTAAAACCGAACATACTTCAGGTACCTCCGATGTTAATAACCCTTAATTATTTTATAGTTTTCAAGATAACTAAGTTAGATATTCATTATTTTTTTTAATCATATTATAAACATTTTATAGGTAAAGGAAAAGGACCACTATTAATGTATGAAGAATCTGAATCTGAAGATGTTGCCACCGATGAAGAAGAAAATAATAATTTGGCGGACAACTTTTCTAGTGATAGCGAGTGATGATAGTGGTGGCAGATTGGTGGTGGCTATGTTCAAAAATGCTTAAATTTCTAAAATTAAATAAGACTTAAACTAACAAACTATTAAAGTTAAAGACAATTAATGTTTATATTATGAATTTTATGATTTTATGTTATTTTATATTTATATCATTTTATTACTATTTTGCTATATTTGTATTTTTATTTTATTTTATTTGAAGCTTACGCCTTGCCTCACAAGACAAAAAACGCCTCAAGTACTGCTCTTTTTTAAAACCTTGGTTGTCCAATTAAGTTTTTGCCTACTCCTTGCATAGACTATTATAAAATAAAAAAATAAAAAAAATTATATTTCCAAAAACATGCTTATAACTCATAAAAAATTTATAACTTATATGATCGATTATATATTTCATAACAATTTGACAAACAAACAAATAGCAATAAAACAAATTCATTAACCACAATTTCATAGCAAACAGATAGCAAAAGTAAAAAAAATAAAAAATTATTTGCAACATAAACAACTTCGCACAAACATGATCTCAATGTCAAACCCCCAACTTGGCAGCAACATAACCACACACAAACAACTCCGCAGCAAACAATCTCACAGCCTAACTTCACTACAATTCTTTGCAAAAAATAAATTCTATCTAAAAAGGAAAAATACTTACCGGTTATTTGCAAATTATAGTCTTCACTTCAGTTAGTCAATCAACAGATTCAACACAGCTGGAGCAGAAACAAAATAATAATAATAATAAGAAAAAAAAAATCCGAAGGGTTTGAAATTGATGAACAATTCAGAAACATTAAACAATTTACATTTTTCCGAAACATTTTACATTAAAAAATTTCGGAAACATTAAACATTTTAAACTAAAGTAATCAATAATCCGAAGGATTTTTGATGAACAATTCAGCAAAAATTCATGAACATTCTAAACTATTAGTGATAGATGAACATTCAGCAAAAAAACAAATTAGATGAACAGGTTACCCGAAGGGTTCGTCGGACTGTCGGAGACAAAGGTGTGCCGTGCCGTTCGTCTGAGACAGAGGTACGCTGTCGTCTACGGAGATGTGCCGTCGGAGACAGGTTTGAAAAAAGTAAATGAACATTTCAGCCAAAAAAATATATATATATAGATGAAGAAGAAGAAGGGTTACTCGTCGGAGACTCGGGATAGTGGCCGGTTGTGCTTCGGGGTAGCCGTCGCCAGTTCCCAGTTGTGCTTGTCGCGGTCGGTTTCGGGAGCTAGGGCCGGCAATGAGACTGAGGCTGAGTTAGATTGGGGAGGGTGTGTAAATGAATATCGACGGATGAAATTTAATCTCAAAGGTGAGGTGTCAAGATCTTACCAATTTTTAGATAGACCGGTCCGGTTATTTGGTAAATAACTGTATTAATTAAAGCACAAAAAAGGCCAAGCAAAATGCTTACAAGGATGAGCTAGCATGAGCTTTCTAAAAATTTATTAATAAATCTGATTACGTTAAAATTACTCTAGTAAACTTCATTATTTGTTTTAGTTTAATCTTTATACATAAAAAAGGCTATAAATATTTTGAAATAATTTTTTTTTTTAAAAAGGGTATCTTGCTTTAAAATTTTGGCAAGTATATTCTGTATCAACATAAACTCTATTCAAAATTTTCATCTAAAAAATTCTAATTTTATTATTGAAAAATAAATTATCTTTCAACAAAAAAGATAATTGTATGAGTATAATTACACATTACTCAAATATCATCAATCGATCTGAGCCATATTCGTTTATCATAGATTTCCAAAAAGTCTAATGTGAGTATTCAATTTAGTGTTAAATTTACTTAAATAAAATTTTAAATTTTAAAAGGATTTATGAATTGTTATGTAATATCATATATTCTATATATAATTCATAAGAATTTTTGAAAAAGATGTGAAATTTTACTTAGACATTTTTATTACAAATATTTTTTTAAAATTCAATGAAATTCATTAAAATTCATTATTTTTTAAAATATTTTAAAGTTAATAATTTTTTAAATTATTTCAGATTTTAATAGATTTTTACAAAATTTTAATTGAATACACTTAGATTTTAATAAACTTTTATAAAATTCATTAAAATCTGAATTGAATACATTTTGACTTGTATAGTCTTCTATAAAATTTGAATTGAATACCTTTTAACTTTTAAACTCTTTTAAAATCTAATCAACTTTAAATTAAACACACGTATTCAACTTAAAAAGATCATCGTCTAAGCCAAACTAGGCTTTCATCTCGGACATCCAATAGATTGTGAACAAAACACACCAACATGGCTGCTCAGCCCACCTGAGCCAGGAAACTTTTGTCATACAACAAAGATGCTCTGCCCATCCAAGCCAAAGGATCCTCATCAATCCATCTCACTTATCTACTCGGCACATTCGAGCTCACGTCTCAATTAACTATTGTAAAGCAAAGTCACAGCGAATATCAACACTCTTTACATAATGACTGAGTTATCTTACATCAAAGCTCTTAGATCAACTATTTACACATTTAAAATTTTCCTGATTTTGTCACTCTGAATCATCCACATCTTCATGTGCAGTCCACATAGCAGCGGATCTAAATGTCAGAGCATAAGAAGAACCCTAATACATTCATAAGGTCATGTAGCCCGACCCATTAAGGTTAGTGGCCGGTTTTTTTAATTCTACAAGGAAATTACATACTTGGTAAAATTTTATAAAATTAGTTTTTTTCTATATTTAGTAGATTTTTGAATTTAATAATAACTTTTCCATAGTAATAGATATATCTCGATTTGAAGGAATATATAAAAATACTTTCAGATTTTAATAGATTTTTACAAAGTTTTAATTGAATACACTTAGATTTTAATAGACTTTTATAAAATTCATTAAAATCTAAATTGAATACATTTTGACTTGTATAGTCTTCTATAAATTTTGAATTGAATACCTTTTGACTTTTAAACTCTTTGAAAATCCAATCAACTTTAAATTGAACACACGTGTTCAACTGAAAAGGACCATCGTCTACCGTGAACAAAAGACACCAACATGGCTGCTCAGCCCACCTGAGCCAGGAAACTTTTGTCATACAACAAGGATGCTCTACCCATCCAAGCCAAAGGATCCTCATCAATCCATCTCACTTATCTACTCAGCACATTCGAGCTCACGTCTCAATTAACTATTGTAAAGCAAAGTCACAGCGAATGTCAACACTCTTTACATAATGACTGAGTTATCTTACATCAAAGCTCTTAGATCAATTATCTACACATTTAAGATTGTCCTGATTTTATCACTCTGAATCATCCACATCTTCATGTGCAGTCCAGATAGCAGCGCATCTAAATGTCAGAACATAAGAAGAACCCTAATACATTCGTAAGGTCATGTAGCCCGACCAATTAAGGTTAGTGGCCGGTTTTTTAATTCTACAAGGAAACTACATACTTGGTAAAATTTTATAAAATTAGCTTTTTTCTATATTTAGTAGATTTTTGAATTTAATAATAACTTTTCCATAGTAATAGATATATCTCCATTTGAAGGAATATATATATATATATATATATTTTTTTTTTAAATTCAAAATTATTATTCCTAAATTTTAATATAAATATACTTTAAAAATACACTTTCTATATTTTAATAAATTTAATTCAGATGAATTATCATATAGTAAAAATACATAAAATTAATATAAAATTAATTTTTACCAAATTTGAATTTTTTAAATCATCAAAATACATTCTTATTTTATAAAATTCAACACTATTAAAACTTCAGATCACAAACCAAATATTTAACATACAAAATCAAAATTCCAACCTCAACCATAATAATCAATGGACACATTGTGGGTCATGAGGCTTAATGTTTGGAATCTGGAAAGAAAGAAGAAAACCAATATTTTCCCTTCAATGAAAATGCTAACCACATATAACAAAGAACCTAATTTTTTTGTAGAAATGGCAAAACTGAAATGAGAATTTCAAGTCAAAATAAAAGCTAAACGTTGTCCTCAATATATATATTTTCTTTCTCCAATGTCATTCAAGACCCTCTAAATGTTCATGAGAGTATAGTTGGACTGTGTTCAAGGCCTCCAACAGCAACATAGCAAGGCACCTGGTAAAAAGAAGGTGGCTATTTTAGATTAGACTAACACAGCATGAGCAACAAAGAGACAAATCATACTAGTTTAAGGCTAAATATTTGTACAAGTAAGAGATAACCTACTTTATATGGATGAAATTATTGTCTTTCATGGCAAAATGAAAGGCCTGTGGGGTTTTGGAGCTGAAAGAATGCAAATGATAATTAACAGAAACCCTTCCCTAATAATGGCAAAACAAGGTTCAACAATTGCTAAATGTTGCAAACAAAACATTAATCATGATGAGAAGTAGATACCATTAGGGTTTCCTTGCTCATAGAAGCTTCGGAAAAGAGAGATTGCTTCAGATGCCATTATACCTCTGCTGCATTTGAAACCCTTTCCTTGTGGAACTCCTCCACTTACATAATACAACACAAAAGGAAAAAAAGAAAAAGAAAAAAAAAAGCAAAGTCACTTGAATTGCATGACACAACATGATTCTTGGCGGATGTATCAGAAAATAAAAGGTACATCTTTAAACCAAATAATCCTAATTAAACTACATGAAAGCCTGGCTTCTTATCTACAAGTCTTCATGGCAAATTCTTAGCACAAAGCGAAATAGAAGTTATTTGCAACAAAGACTGGATAAGAGAGGGTAAAGCCTGGTTGTGTTACTTGGGTGGAAATGGCCGTGGATTATGCAATTTAATTGCATGAAATTATATTCATATAAAGTTGTGTCCTGCTACAGAAATAAAGCAGCCATAAAGTGTACACTTCCTTGCCGATATAATTAAACAGAATAGTTGTCTCTATATAATGGCTTGAATGGAGCAAAATATGAAGTTTCCCTAAAGAAATATAGTCACCAGACAAGTGTTGTTAAATGCTTGCTTTTGAACTTGGGTTCAGAAATAAACCTGATGACAGGCTCAGAGTTGCTTGAATGCAATGACAGTATTGATCCACACCCTCCAAATTTATCATTCGCACAGCCATAGAAAACTTCTTTTATACCTGAAACGGGGATGGGAAATCACCAATGCAATGACCATAAAAGGAGTTGCATCCATTAGCACTGTATCAAAATAAGAGCATACCAAGAATTGATAAAGCTGATGCACACATGATGCATGGTTCACACGTAACATAAAGGCTACATCTTGAAAATTTTTCAGCAATTTGTGATTTCGAGATCCCATTTTTCTGCCACTTCTCAAGAAGAGTATCGATTGCTTCCATCTCTGCATGTCTTGTAGCCTGCATATCTATGGAAAGTGCATCAAACTAGAAATCTGAGAGATTCATAATCCATATTTATAAAATGTCATGGATTTCTATAAAGCTAACAAAACAAAGTGCCTAACAGAAATCTAATTTTTCTTTTTACTATGACTTTTAAACTTAGGTGAAATAACGTATGTAGAACACTTTACGTAAGAAGAACGCATTAAACTAATATCCAAGCTTGGAAATCAAACAGTGGTTAAGCATTGAGCTGAACTAATGCATGGAAGTGGGAGGAAGATATGACCAAAAGGACAAGAACAAACTTAAACTAGCTAGATCAAAGCAAAAAAAATTTAGATACATTACATAAATTAGTGAGAAAGAAAGAGAAAAGCTAAAGGTGAATCTACATTTCGTGTCTCATTAGTTCGATTTCTTCCAGAAGCTATGACCTCTTCATCTTCAACGATCACACAGCTGAACAATAAAATATATAGTTTCTCAGAGGCTATCTACTTTAATAAATAAATAAGGTTAGAACAGGAGGTAAACCAAATTAAATAAAGATTCTGAGAAAAAAATAAAAGATAAAATAAAGAAACAGCTTACCCGACAGGAACTTCAAGGCTATTCAAGGCAAGCTTTGCCTTCCATATGAGAAGCAGCAGAAGATATGAGAGAAACAAGTTAAATTCCAGAAAGCAAAATGAAAACTAAGCAAAAGAAGTCAATCTCAAAAAATTGACTGAAACATGCACATGCAAGGTCAGTCAGAGCTGAAACAAAAACAGCTGTTCAAACTTAGATGTCATGACTTATCACAGAGCAATTGGGCCACTCATAGTCATGAATAAGGGATTGCCACCAAACAATCAGATCCTTATATGGTTCCCCGACCCCCAAGGCAATAACAGATTAAAAAATAACTAAAAAGAAAAAAATGAAAGCTTAAATTGTTTCTCCACATATTCACCCCAATCGATACACCAAAATTTAGCTTTCTTTGCTTGTGGCAGTATTTTATTTGGGAAGAACTGTAATAATCTTAAAGGCAAGTTGTATGCATGTGAAAAAGTTGAACTTTTTTCCCTGTGTCGTTAATGAAGATAAAGTCCAGTGACAGAAGTGTTTTTCTATCGTTTTGATTTGAAAAGTTAACAAATAAAGCCCATGAGAACAAAAGATCAATGTACAGAAGCAGTCTACAAACCATGACCAACATTAATTAAAATAATAACAATAATAATAAAAAGATGAAAAATGGATAAGTTTGTTAATCTCCAAATTTTTGATATTTTTTATTTTTTATTTTTGATGAATTTGATAATCTCCAAATTGAGTGTCTGATTATGATCAAAACAACAGATGAAATCTACCCGCATATGCTTATAGCTAGAGTTTGGAAAACAACGACCAGAATCTTTTAACTCTTCCTTGCCTCAGTTCCTCCTTGTCCTTTTACAACACATGCCCAGAACTTCCTTGTCTACTATTCAACGATCAAAACCCCAAATTGTTTTCAATCCTAAAGCTTTAGCAATAAGCGTTTAAAGGCAGATTTTTTTCACTGTCTTAACTCTTATGTCAGGTTTAATCTATATTCCTTAACAAATCTACAAGGAAAAATATTATGAAGAAATGTGCAAAAAGAAAATATACAATTATGCCAATGCATCATATTCATACACCAACTTTTAGCGTAGTAAGAAGACTTAAAACATGTAAGATAACATTTTTCTCCCATGAAAAAGACTAACTACCTGTTGTATAGCAAGGTCCATAAATGCAAGAGTGATGGTAGAGCACTCTTCCTTAGGAGATGCCATCTAAAATGTACACACAGAAAATTTAAAAAGAAAAATTAAAATCTAATGGGTCAGAAGATCAACAGACAACAGTTATACTGAAACAGCAATTAAACATTTTTCAAATTGCTTTGTGAACATTGAGCTCAGTTTAGGACCATCAGAAACTCAAAAGTTTAGAACATTATACTTTACTCTTCTTTCTACCAAAATTTTCAACAATACATAGATAGTATCTGCCTTAGTCTAAAGTCTAAACATTTTTATTTTTTTTTTAATTTTAAAGAGGAAAAAAAGAAAAGAAAATCATAGTATTTGTAAAGGGATTGAAATAAAAAGAAGAAAACATTGTCTAACCTGTAACCCAGACACAGTTCCACTATTGAGGTTGGAGAATACTAAGAAGTTAGGCTCAGTACTGAGTTGCAAGCCAAAAGGCCAAAAGGAAGGCCGTAAAGGTTTTGATCTTTTCTACAGAAACAAAAGCTTTTAACAATTTTTATTTATTTATTTTTTTTTTTTTGTGAATAACAAAAACTTCTAACCTGGTCGTTCTCTAATGGCAAAATGAAAATTTTAAAATCAATCCAAAACCATAATAATCATCATACAGCTTGAAAAAACGATCTGGTAAAATCGTAGGCTCGGACCCAACTACTTTAGTTACTATCGGAAGCACTGGAGTTTTTCCCTGGTCGTGGTCTCCATAAAACCGAGGACCCAACCCGATAGCAATCAAATTGGTTCGGTTCGGTTCGGGTCACCGGTTGTTTTCAATGTGCCTAAATTGGAAAATAAGTTTATGATTCTGGCCTGGTCAGTGCTCACCAATCAAACTGGTCCTAGTAACCCGACCAACCCGATCTGATAGGACCCGTACTACACAAGTCCTGCCTGCAGGCTTTGATTAAGTCCCTAAGCAGTCAACAACACAATAATTAATAAATCCACAACCCAAACTCCTAAATGCCAGAAATTTTAATAGAAATTTCAGCAGAGTTTTGTCTATAATTACAACATTTTCTAAATTATTTACATGTACCTGCACGCCAGACAATATTTCACAACAATCTAGTAATTTCTCAGAAATATACCCATATACATAAACTCCATGACATATATATTAAAATTTGATTACACAAAATATCTCTAGCATATTACAGTTTACTACTCAACTAACATATAAACTCGCACAATCTAACTATGCCACTACTACCTCTAACTCACTCCTCATGCACTAATTAGCAACAGTAGCACGGCTAATAATCCAAGAACTACCTGAAACATAATTAAGAATTTTTTTGGTGGGGTGAGTATTTGCATACTCAGTGAGTAGAAACTAAATAGGAAAATAATATTTTCTTCCATACATAACGTATATAAAAATTGGTTTGTTCATGCAATCTCTTTGGAAAATAGTTCGTCTTTTAAATTTCCGAATTTCTAAAATATTCATATATTTATATGTACATATACATTTAACATAGTTAATATATTTGTTTATGTCAAAATGTTTTGAAATATAAAATAGCACACACAATCAATGCCACCAAATATATGAGGGACGTTCAGAGAAAAGCCACAGAACATATATATACGAACACATCATATATATACCGGGCGGTTAAGCTAACCATTAAATCCCCAGTGAAAAGCCACAGACATATATGTGAACAAATCATCATATACCGAGCGGGTAATAACCATTTCTGTGAAAATCATTGTCCCTTCATATATTCACACATATATGCAATTCATAATCTCAGCTTGGCGGCATAACCCATCGCACAAGCATAAATAATATGGCGGCATAAACCATCGCCCAATCACTTGGCGGCATAAACCATCGCACAAGTATAAATAATCTGGCGGTATAAACCATCGCCCAATCACTTGGCGGCATAAATCATCGCCCAAGTATATCCAATATCAAACCTCCCTACTCGGCGGCATAATCATCGCCCAAGTAGTCACCAACCTTGTTACACCCTACTCGGCGGCATACTCATCGCCCAAGTAATCACCACATTGGTGCCATGCATTTATGAATTCACACAAAATAATCACATTCATAAATATTCACTTTAAATTCATAATTAAACCATTCTTTTAAATACATGTATAAATATGTATGTATTTATTCCAATGGAAATAACAAAGTAATATATATATATATATATATATACTTGTAAAAATTATTTAATCACAAAATATATTTCTTAATTATATAATCTTTGAATATATTGTCAAACCATAAAATATATGTATATATATTCATGCATTTACATATATATTTATATATGTGTTCCCACTCACAGATACGCCGCGTTGACGTCTATCCACGGTTGGTCGCTCCTTGTCGTTCGACAGGAGTAGTTCCTTCCTCTAGTAATACAATAACATAATATTACCAAATACTTCATTACCGTAATGTAAAATAAAACCCCATTTTTATTACCTATTTTCATAATTATGAAACTTTTCCCTTAATAACATAGGTTTATTAATTATATTTTTACCCAAATGATTTTTAGAGGTTAATACCTAAATTTTTATTCTTAATTTTCATCACAATTAATTTTCCAACTAAATTTATACCATTAACCACTTAAATCTTCCAATTAAAATTATTATCTCTCAACCAAATATAAAATTAACCTTCACAATTCCTCTATATTTCTTAATTATAATTTATTACATTAACTAAAATCACAATTCTTAATCTATCATCATAATTTCATCAAAACACAATCCAAACACTCACAAATTTTCCTAAATTTCTATTCTCCAACTCTATACTACAATGATTATCATTATACAATGTAATTAAGCATAAGAAACATGATTTACCTTCAATTGGAGCCAAAATTTCACACTTTCTCCAGAAATCCAAAAATTCCCTTTGTATCATTTTTGTCAAATCTCTAACCTAGCTCACTAATCTTTAATTCTAACACTTGAGTTTTGTAAAGGAGTGAAAAAGGAAGCTTTTGGTACAAATATTCCGGCGAGAGGTGGCCGGAATCTCTCAAAATCCTGTGAGAAAGAAATTCGGTAAATATCCAAAAACTCAAGCTTATGGTGGTTTTCGGTTAAAACAAACATCACCAAAGTGTTTAGAAGGCTCTAAAACTTATGGATGACCTATTTGTTTGCTAAATTTGGAAGAGATTTGAAGAGATTAAATTTTTTTCTCAAAAACCTTGGCCGGCGACTAAAAATGGAGAAAAACCAGGTGCTGCGCGTGAGGAAGAAGGCTGGAAGCTTAATTCAGCTTTTTGCCCAAAATTCCAATTTTGCCCTTTCCATCTCTTCACATAATCATATAACTACAAGGGCAAAACGGTCATTTTATTTTTATTTTTTTATTTTATTTTCTTTTCTCATTTTTAATTTTACTTTCCTTTTATTTTTATTTTTTTCTACTTATACTAATTTTTAAATATACAAATTCACAACTTTTACTTCAAATTTTTTTTTATATTCCTTTTAGATTAATTTTAAAACTACAAAAATAATTATTTTACTAATAATTATTTTTCTTATACTAGCATTAGGGTAATTAACTATATTATTAAACATAATTAACTCTAATTACCTTGCTCATCCTTACTTAAATTTTAGGATGTTACAAGATCCACCTGAAACCCGACGTGGACACTGAGGTTGATTATTCTTATGGCTTTCTCTAACTTGTCTACAGAACTTTCTGTTTTATTTTGTAAGATTATTGATGTATTTTCATGCTTTAAATCTGGTAACGTGTCGTATTATGTTTGTGTCGTGTGATATTCGTGTTCGTGCCAAAATTTTTTTACCCATATCTGACCCGTTAAGCTTTTGTGTTGAAATATGTAAACTCAAATCCGTTCATAAAATTACCGTGTAACCCGTTATCCAACCCGTTAAACTTATTTTCAAAATTATTTTTAAAAATATATTTAATTTATACTCCATACTAAAAAATAATAATCACAGACAAAAATAAATATTTGTATCATTTTATAAACCAAAAATAAAAACTAAAACAACATTCTTAATACATGTTAAAAAAATAACAAACCATACAAACATAATATTTAAATCATTCTACAAACCAAAAAAAAAAATCTAAAACAATATTTAAAATAACAATAAGACATAAAAATGTTCATTTTCGAACTACATTTTCAATTTTTGCATACACTCCGATGCATATGACATATTGAGCACAACTTCAAAGCACCTACAAAAAAGTTAAATTGCATATTAAATTTCCAGTTTGTTGGCTGCCTCTGATCACTTATCAAAATAAAAAAAAATCTCCAAAATAAAAAAAGAATAAACAGTTCACATCCAAAAAAGCTGAACTAGTTCACTTATCAACCCTGCTGCCTTCTAATTAATTATGAACAGCTTAACAACATTATAAACACTTATGACCAGCTTATGACATACTCATATTGATACATGATTATAATAAATACATGACAACTGGGATTACCTTATTTTCTCTTAGGAATTTCCACAAACATATGTCATACAATGCTGCTGTCTATAAAATGTGTGTCCGTTTTCCTTTTTTCTTTTTCTATTTTTATTTTGGATTGTTATGTGATCTTATATACTAACAGAGACATATTAGTATAAAGAAATCAGATCCTTTACACGTGCCAAAGAACTAAAACAGCAATTCAACGCAATAGCAAATTCAAGTGGGAGTATCAAAGATCAAACATAAGGGATCTCGGTCACCAAGATTGATATCATGTTAAACCACCATCTATCATAAAAAGTTATAGTTAATAGAAAGTGAATCCAACAATATATTTCAAGTTGATTTCTAATAGTTATTCATAAAAAATAAAGTATTTCTAATAGTTTATATATAAAGTTTTATTTTCGTTTTGTTTTGTTTTCTTACAGTGATGATCATCCCTGCACTATTGAGTGTGTTGTCCTAGTTTTACTTAATATGACATCAACCACAGAAGCTATCTAATAACCGAAAGTTCAATTTACAATGCTTGCCTTTTCATTACCTATTTGGATAACGTTATCTATTACCCAAAAAAAAAAAAAGAAATTTGACAAAGTTATTGAACATTAATAGAACCGGAGAGAGGCAACGGAACCGGAGAGAGGAAAGGGAAATTGAAGGAAAATTAAGATTTGAAATTGAACCTCAAATAATGGTCCCTTCCTCCGTTGCAGTTACAATTTCGTGAAGAAGGCTGGACGAGTGGAATGAGGGGAAGATCGGAGCTTGTAGTTTCAGTTGCAGATGCGGTCTACCGGGAGCTTGTCTACCCGCGGAAGATCGGTCCCTTGCAGATGCAGCAAAGCTTTGTAATTTGAGGTTGGGTCTGTTGGGAGACAAAGGGAGGTAGGCCGCAGGCAGAGGCAGGAAGGAACTGATGCAGTCTTTGCACACAGCAGCAAAGCTTTGTTGGGTCCGTTGGGAGACAGGGAGGCAGAGACCGACGGATGGTAGTGGTAATTAATTAAGGATTTTTTTTTAAAATTAAATTACAAAAATGCCATTGAACTAACGGATTGTTATCGGGTTTTCACGGGCTAATCCGACATGTTATGTTAACGGGTCAATCTGTTATCAATCTAGTCCGTTTTAGCTAAATACAAATTCATAAAAAAAAAATTTGTTCTTGTCGTGCTAACGAATAATGTTAAAATTTGCCAAATATTAAATAGTTCAATTTAACAAAAAAAAAAATTCTGAAAAATGAAAATTGGGAGACAGGGAGGCAGAGACCGACGGATGGTAGTGGTAATTAATTAAGGATTTTTTTTTAAAATTAAATTACAAAAATGCCATTGAACTAACGGATTGTTATCGGGTTTTCGCGGGCTAATCCGACATGTTATGTTAACGGGTCAATCTGTTATCAATCTAGTCCGTTTTAGCTAAATACAAATTCATAAAAATAAAATTGTTCGTGTCGTGCTAACGAATATGTTAAAATTTGCCAAATATTAAATAGTTCAATTTAACAAAAAAAAAAATTCTGAAAAATGAAAGCAACAGAGATACAAAATAATAATTTTAGATAAAAGATTCCTTGTTTCCCATGGTTTTCCATCTGTTTTCTCTATAAAACTTGCATAATTTATATTTACATATATATATATATATATATTGTTTTTGGGACAATGAAATATAGACATTTCCTTGAAAACAAACATAAAAGAACAAAGCAACATGATACATCCCAGCCTTGATCTTTACAAAACCAAGGAAACTCTGAGTTGACGTTTCATTTCACACGAAATCAAAGAGAAGCAGTTTCAGCACAAAAGGAGTGGAGTTCCACTTCTATATGCTACTAAACCAGTTTAGTGTTCAGGATAGGTATATTTTACTTCTTAAAAATTGTTATTCTCTTATTTTATGGCTTCTCTTATTTCTTCTCAAATGATATAGACTTTTATTTATTAACAATTTTTTTTCTTTCTTTTGTCTTTGGTGGTCATGGGTTTGGTCTTTGCTTAGAGTTTTTAGCATTCCTGAAAGATCTGTGAAGAATCAGACATTGGAGCCAGGTAGGTTCTCTAAATACATATCATTCTGATAAATCTTTGGTTCTTCTTGTCATAGACAACAATAATTGGTTGCTTCTTTGTGAGCTATTCTCTAATTGTTTTGTTTTTTGGGATGTCATAGTTCATTTATATTTCCTCTTTTTTTTTTTTTTAAATTTGAAACTTGTCAACAAAGTATAAACAAAAGAAAAGAGAGAAAAAGAGGGGAACTATACCAGAAGTTAAAAAAAAAAAAAACAATATAGTTAGAAAAGAAACATTTGAAGCCAAAAAACAAGGACTATTCCTTTCAAGAGAAATAAAGATGAATAATTCAGTAAAAAAAACTTACTAGTTTATAGCTCCCAACTATTATTGAGTGCTAGAATGAATCATTTTTCCAATATTTTTATTGTCATACATTTAGAATTTTATGTTCTTATTTATGGTGCTAGGTATGGACAGTATTGGGAGCATAATGGACATTGTGGAGAGGTTCAATAATTTTGACAGCCTTGATGATAAGATGAATAGACTGAAAAGAAAAATGATAGAACTAGAAAGTAAAGAATATGATATCAGTGAAGAGCTAAAGTATGCAGAGTCGTTGTCACTAAAGAAACGGAAGAGATCAGTTGAAAATTGGTTGAGAAATGTTGAAAGCATAAAAAACCAAGTTCAACGAATAGAGCAAAAAGTGGAAGAAAGGAAATGGCACAAAAATTTAATACTGAGGAATAGTGTAGATACACTTATAACAGAAGTAAGAGAGCTTCTAGAGCAGAGTAATTTTGCTGAAGGACTCACACTTGAAGCATATGGGAGTTGTAGAGAAATTGCTTTGTTAACACGAAAATTAGTGGGCCAAAAGTTTCAACAGAACAAGAACATGATTTGGACATGGCTGATGAATGATAACATCTCAATCATCGGCATATATGGAATGGGAGGAATCGGGAAAACAACCCTCGTTACACATATTTACAACCAACTTTGTAACCGTTCAGGGACTTCTGCATTTTGGTTTACTATATCTCATGATAGTAGCATCCATAAACTGCAAAGTGATATTGCAAAAACTGTAAACCTAGATCTTTCAGAAGAGAATGATGAAAGAAAAAGAGCAGCCAAACTAGCAGATGCTTTGTCAAGAAGAAATAATTGTAAACTAGTTTTAGATGATGTATGGAATCATTTTCTTTTTGAGAACGTGGGAATTCCAGTTGGTGTAAATGGATGCAAGGTGATTTTGACAAGTCGGTCATTAGAGGTTTGTAGAAGGATGTATTGCCAAGAGAAAATTAAAGTGGAACCTCTTTCTCATGAAGAATCTTGGGAATTATTTATGGACAAACTTGGATATGGCAGAGAACTTCCTTGTCAGATCGAAGGGATCGCTAAGTCTCTTGTAAAGAAATGTGCTGGTTTGCCACTCGGAATTATTTCAATGGCTGGATGTATGAGAGAAGTAGATGAAATTTGTGAGTGGAGAAATGCATTGGTTAAGCTGAAAGAATGTAAAGGAGGTCACGCTCATGATGATATGAATAATGAGGTTTTTCGTGTACTGAGATATAGTTATGACAAGTTGAAAGATTATCCGGAAATTCAACAGTGTTTTCTATATTGCTCATTGTTTCCTGAAGACTATAGAATTAGAAGAGAACATTTGGTAGAGTTTTTCATTGATGAAAGGCTGATTGATATAAGGAATGACAGGCAGGCTGAGTTAAACAGAGGGCATACAATGCTGAATAAACTTGAAAATGTTTGCTTGTTGGAAGGTGGAACAAATTACAGTGGCCAAAAGTATGTGAAAATGCATGATATGGTAAGAGATATGGCAATCCAAATCGCAGCAACAAGTTCTCCATTTATGGTAGAAGCTAGAGTGGGACTGAAAGATCTACCAGAAGAAGAAAAATGGAAAGAAGATCTAGTGAGAGTTTCTTTGATGCGCAACAACATCTCAAATATTCCTTCAACTGCATCTCCAAGGTGTCCTAGACTTTTGACATTTCTTCTACGAGGGAACTGTAAAATAACTAGCATATCGAACTGTTTGTTTGCACATATGAACAGTCTCAAAGTTCTTGATCTTTCCCATACGGACATTGAAACTCTGCCTGATTCAGTATCTGGCTTAAGGAGTCTCACTTCTTTACTGCTTAGAGAATGTAAAAGATTGAAGTATGTGCCTTCATTGGTGAAACTCGAAGCGCTGAGGAGGTTGGACTTGTACAACACTGAAATCACAGAGCTACCCCATGGCATGGAAATGTTAGTCAATCTGAGATACCTCAATCTCGACACGAAAACTCTAAAGATGATACCTGATGGCATTTTTCTGAAACTCTCCCATCTCCAATATCTTGTAATCCACGAGTTCAATTTATCTGCAGCAAGAGTGAGAGCAAAGGAGATAGAAAGTTTGAGAAAGCTAGAAACTTTCAAAGGGCAGTTGCATGACATCAATAACTTGAATGCATATGTAAGATCTTGGGATGAGGGAGGCCCCAACAACTATCTTCTTCTAGTGGGACTTGGACGCTTAAAATCAAACTTTTTTTACAATAAAGCTGTATGTTTACATCTGTGCAATATAAGCAAGAGCATTGGAGGAGAAGATTTGCTTGAGCTCCCTAAAGATGTCATGTCCCTGTATATTCAACAATGCCATGGTGTAACAAGTTTATGTGATGTTTCATCATTGAAGAAAACAACTAGATTAAGGAATTGTCTCATTGAGAGTTCTTATGGGATGAAGCAACTGATTTGCTCTTCTTCTTGCAGGCTTGGGCTTTTGAGAACCCTTGAATCATTATATCTTACAGATTTGATGAACTTAGAGGTTTTGATTGAGAGAGATGGAGATGCACCATTAGCAATCCAAAAAGGCACCTACTTTTCGTGTCTGAAAGAGTTTTCCATATTTGGATGTCCCAGAATGAAGAGTTTATTCATGCCTGCATTGCTGTTGAACCTCCAAAACTTGGAAAAATTGAAAGTTCATAATTGTGAGGAGATGGTGGAAATAATAGCAGAAACTTCAGAAGAAGGTCAAGATTGGGAAGCAACAAAAATGATCATCATATCAAGTCTCCATAAGTTAAAGGATTTAAGGTTGGTGGACCTTCCAAATTTGAAGAGCTTCTGCAGCACTAAGATCAAAATGTATTCAGATTCTCTCCGACACATTACTGTGGTTAATTGTCCAAAGCTAAAGAGGATCCCTCTACTTGATGAAGAATCATCTTCTCCTCCATGTCTTCAAAAGATCAGGGTGCAGAAAAATTGGTGGGAATCACTGGAATGGGACCATCTTAACACTAGTAATGTTCTTCAACCATTTTGTAACTTTTTAAAAGAAAAGAAAGGCAATTGTTCCTAATAGCTGGTAAAGTCCTATCAGCTTTATTACACCTTATTTTGCCTTTTCTTTCTCTTCCATTTTCTTACTTTCTACTTTTCATACTAAATATAGTTTATTGCATTCACCAAAAGATATATATATATATATATATATCCCTATTCATTAATTTTTAAATCCATACATTATTCCTTTTCTAAACAATTTTCCAATTATATTAAGATTTCACTCCTATAATTTGAAGAAAAAAATAAATAAAAGAAACTCCATAAAGAAATGAATAATCCCAAAAGCCCCTCATGTAATCTAGCTGGAAAATCAATGGATGCAGAGTATACGAGTGTGATTTATCTATGAAGTTACTCCAGTTCAACCATTATACAGTTATTATCCAAGCTCAAGCATGGAGAAGATTAGAAGAAGAAAAGGGAAGAGTAATATAAACCAAAGACAAGAAAGGTATGAAGCATTTTATTTTGCTCCAAGATTAGAAGTCTTTACGATCAAGCATGTCTACTAAAGTCATTCTTCTAGGGAACCTTGGAGGAAGTCTCAAATACATAGCATCTTCAATCTGAATTGGCAGATGCGTTGCTATAATCACAATCCCACCCTTCTTTCTGTGGTCTGAAATGATATACTCTAGCAACTTCACCCCATCATCATCCAATGCAACTGAAGGCTCATCAAGCAACCAAATTGGCCTGTCAATTGCCAGCAACCTCGCAAGCTGCACCCTTTTCCGCTGGCCCATCGACAGCATCCTAGCCTTCTCTTTCGCCAATCTTCCGAGACCCATCAGCTCCAAAGCAGCTAAAGACTTCCCTTGCTTGCCTTCCAGAACTTCAAACCACTGAACATTGTCTAGGACTGTGAACTTGTCCTTGATGGCATCTTTAAGGGAGAGCCAGTTGAGCTGAAGCTTGTACTGATGGAAAATTCCAGACTGCGTGATGTCGTGACCATTCCAAAGAATCTGTCCTGCAGAAGGACGGGAAAATCCAGCTAACATGCGAAGAAAGGTTGTTTTGCCGGATCCATTTGTGCCTGTAAGAATTAGCGATCCACCATCATGGACTGAAACATTTACATGTCTTAGGATTTGCTGGGCATTCCTCATACAAGACACATTGTCGAGAAGCAGCCGAGGTACTGGTGGTTTTCTAAGTGACATTTAGGATTCTTGAGCTCTTTGTTGATGTTTCAAATGTACAATTTTGTCTGCCAACGAAACCCCAGTCTCAGTCACCAGACACCAGACAATTCCTGTGATTGCATAAACCCCAAGAAAAAAAAAAAAATGAGGATCCAATCAGAACCCATTTCTACCATCGAAGAAACAAAAAGCATGATCATCAATGGGAAACCATTAATTTCCAAGGCACATCTAAGGCTCCCAAAGTGATCAGAATCAACAATAATATGCAAATTATATATCAAAACGAAGCTTGAGGAATGTAGGATACAATAGTCATCTCAACAAAGAGCTCAAGAATCCTAAATGTTAATAACTGTATAATGGTTGAACTGGAGTAACTTCATAGATAAATCACACTCGTATACTCTGCATCCATTGATTTTCCAGCTAGATTACATGAGGGGCTTTTGGGATTATTCATTTCTTTATGGAGTTTCTTTTATTTATTTTTTTCTTCAAATTATAGGAGTGAAATCTTAATATAATTGGAAAATTGTTTAGAAAAGGAATAATGTATGGATTTAAAAATTAATGAATAGGGGTGTATAGATTCCAGATCATCTTCATTGTTGAGAAAAACCACAAAAAGGAAAAGTGTGCTTCATAAGAGTTAAATGTTGAGTATGAATCCTACTGGAATGAACAACAAGTAATAAATTAATTTGACAAACAAACAAATAACAATAAAACAAATTCATTAACCACAATTTCATAGCAAACAAATAGCAAAGTAAAAAAAATAAAAAATTATTTGCAACATAAACAACTTCGCACAAACATGATCTCAATGTCAAACCCCCAACTTGGCAGCAACATAACCACGCACAAACAACTCCGCAGCAAACAATCTCACAGCCTAACTTCACTACAATTCTTTGCAAAAAATAAATTCTATCTAAAAAGGAAAAATACTTACCGGTTATTTGCAAATTATAGTCTTCACTTCAGTTAGTCAATCAACAGATTCAACACAGCTGGAGCAGAAACAAAATAATAATAATAATAAGAAAAAAAAATCCGAAGGGTTTGAAATTGACGAACAATTCAGAAACATTAAACAATTTACATTTTTCCGAAACATTTTACATTAAAAAATTTCGGAAACATTAAACATTTTAAACTAAAGTAATCAATAATCCGAAGGATTTTTGATGAACAATTCAGCAAAAATTCATGAACATTCTAAACTATTAGTGATAGATGAACATTCAGCAAAAAAACAAATTAGATGAACAGGTTACCCGAAGGGTTCGTCGGACTGTCGGAGACAAAGGTGTGCCGTGCCGTTCGTCTGAGACAGAGGTACGCTGTCGTCTACGGAGATGTGCCGTCGGAGACAGGTTTGAAAAAAGTAAATGAACATTTCAGCCAAAAAAATATATATATATAGATGAAGAAGAAGAAGGGTTACTCGTCGGAGACTCGGGATAGTGGCCGGTTGTGCTTCGGGGTAGCCGTCGCCAGTTCCCAGTTGTGCTTGTCGCGGTCGGTTTCGGGAGCTAGGGCCGGCAATGAGACTGAGGCTGAGTTAGATTGGGGAGGGTGTGTAAATGAATATCGACGGATGAAATTTAATCTCAAAGGTGAGGTGTCAAGATCTTACCAATTTTTAGATAGACTGGTCCGGTTATTTGGTAAATAACTGTATTAATTAAAGCACAAAAAAGGCCAAGCAAAATGCTTACAANTCTATGATCCAATTTAAATTGCTGCCAGCAGAAAGTAAACAAGTACCTTTACCTGCTAAGAAGGCATTGGCTGCAAATGCTTCAGTCTTCCCAGATTCTCCAGACTCTGAATTGGTCTTGTTCAACAATGTGAGCAGATTATTGTATTGATCAATTGTGAATACTGGTGCATTACTGGTGGTTGGGACAATTCCTCCATCATTGGAAGCAAGATGAGCAGAGCCATATCCTTTCCTTCCTTTGTTAAACTTGTATCCAGCAGGATAGCCATGAAGCTTGTAACAAGAATCAGCCATGTGACCAGGAATCTTGCAATGATTGCATACCATAGTTCTTCGAGTAGAGGTAAACTTGTTGTAGGGTCTTTGTTGTCCAGACTGAGGTCCAAAATTCTTTTGCTGGCTTGCTGCTTCATGATGAGATATCAAGGCTGCTGAATCCCCAACAATTCCACTGGGATTGTATATCTCCCTTTGTTTCTCTTCCTGTAACAAAATGTTGTAAATCTGATTCATTGTTGGTAGGGGCTGCATCATGAGAATGTTACCTCGAATGGCATTGTATGATTCATTTAATCCCATGAGGAATTGCATAAGGTGTTGTTGATGAATCAGATCTGTGAAAGCCTGTGCAGAACCACAGGAACATGGGGGAATGGCCATTAAAGAGAAATGCTCATCCCAAAGTCTCTTTATCTTTGTGAAATAGGTTGTAATGGATAAATTCCCTTGATTAACAGATCCTAATTCTCTCTGGACTTGATACGTTTTTGCAGCATTTGCCTTTCCAAACCTTTGTTCCAAATCCTTCCAAATGTCATGTGCTGTGGAGCAGTAGACAATGCTTTCTGCAATGTCGGTTCCAACAACATGAATGAGCCATGAAATGACCATACTGTTACACCGTTCCCAAAAACTTCTATGGAGTGAGGATTCATCTGGAATTTTGCAGGTTCCATCAATAAAGCCGAGCTTGTTCTTAGCTCGTAAAGCAATTATCATGGATCGGCTCCAATGGGCATAGTTGTCACCATCCAGGACTTTGGTGACGAGTCTGATTCCAGGGGAGTCTCCGTGGTGCAGAAACAACTCATGATTTGAGTCGATTACATCAGTACTTGAAGTTTGATTTAGGTTTACAGACATTTTCTCGAGAGAGAAAAAAAACGATGGCAAGAACGAGAGAGGAAAAAAAAACAGAAATAGGCCAACTGATAACAGAAATTGGCAATCTAGGTATAAACCGTAGAAAAGAAACCTAACTTCGGAAACTTTCAATTGTTCTTCGAAGCAAAAACAGAGACACAAATTCGGAAACTTGCAATTGTTCTTCGAAACAAAAAAAACAGAGTCACGAATCAAATAGAAGATTTACCTCTCACCAGCTCTGATACCATGTTAAGATGATCAAGCTCAGTTTGCTTGTATTCGAAGTAATCAACAGAAGCTTAAAGAACAACTCTAATGGAGTTGCTGGACTAACAGAGACAAGGATTAGAGAGAGAGAGAGAGAGAGAGATAATCAACTCTGTATTGCATTAAAAAATTATTAACTGATTACATCAACTAAAGGATATATATAATGATTAACAAGGAAAGGTTGTTAACATAATTATTGTGACTTGTAACTAACTCACTAATGTTTACACGTGACAACAATAACAGCTGGCATTATCTATATGCTGTATTTTGTATATTTTCTATATCTGTAATATTATTCCAACAACTGCCAACTAATACAAAATTTTACAACCCCCACTTGCTTTTTATGATTTAATCCTTTATTAAATAACAAAGCAGAGAAACCAAACAAACCAAAAGAGGCAAAAAAACAATGTATGCAGCATGAACTGTTAAAACCAAAAGGCGTTTTGTCTTCTCAACATGCCCTATGAATCATTCATGGACCTCTTTCTATTTCTATGGGATACTTTTTTATTGTTTTGGGGTTGGGTAGGGGATTTAATATTTGCTACGCTTTTTCTTTAAACGAATACGGTTTCAAAAAATACCAAACCCTTAAAACAGCCATTAATAGTTGAAAGGAGCAGAGATTTCGTCTTATTCTCCTCCTAGGGCCTCCTCGTTGGCACTCTCTGTCATATTTCTTAAACAAGTCTCTCGCTTTCTTGTGAACAACAAACCCAACTGACTTAGGAATCCGAAAAGTTTATTACAATTGAATTAGAAAAAAACACACCCAGTAACACCTCAAAAGAAACCCTTTATTTTTTCTTTTATGTCGAAATCTTATATGGATGATATACTGTTATTCATTATCAGAAAGTCGGATTTACATGTTTTATTTTGACATGAGTTAATAGGGTGCCACTGCTACCATTTCCATTGAATATAACCACACTTCTCTTCGTCCATTTTTCTCATTCCTACACTTTCCCTTACCCTCTCCAAACACATCCCCAAATCAATTACCGACTATTTTCTAGGAAAATCCAAGAAGATCGCGACGAACGTATTAGATTTGAAGAATTCAGACTTTCTGACATCATTTTCAAGCATAATTTATTTGTTGTTATTGTTGAAGCGATTTGGTTTACCTTCTCATGCAATTATTCTTGACATCATTTTCTACGAGAAACTCTGTTTGCAAGAACCCATTTATGGGGTTTGTTCGCATGTCATTTTCTTGGTATATATGAATATATATGACGGAGGAAAGCAAGCTCTTATCTGGGAAGGGAAAGAAATGTGGGCTTTCACGAACTGGGGGAAGTTTGCATAAGAAGGCGCTTTAATGGGGTTGAAATGCGGATGGGTTTTCGTCAATTCAATTCAAGAATCCAACAAGAAAGACGCGAGCAAGCTTTCTGGGTAATTTTCATGGGGTTCTTCAGAAGATGGCACAGCGTAATCTGGGTGATCTTATTCTTGTCATTTTCTTCATCTGCGCGAGCTTCTAATATTGGGTATGACCCAGAGTCATTGAATACGTTTTTCGTTCACCATGTAAATAGGAGCATAGTGAAGCCTCAAACAGGCATTTTGTACAACATTCCTCTTCCTGCTAACTTCACCGGCATGGAGCTCACATTTGTTAGACTCCGCAGTGGGAGCCTTCGGAACAGAGGAGCAAATTTCAGCTCGTTTTATATCCCACCAAAAGTTCGAACACATCCTCATGTGGTACGGCTAGCTTTGGTATATGAGAATTGGGGCAATTGGTCTTCGCATTACTATCAAGTGCCCAACCATTCATTGGTTGCTCCTGTTGTTGGCTTCGCATCCTATGATTCCCCTGGTCCGTATGTAATAGGCACTAAGAAGCTCAATTTCAGCTTCCCTGACGAACCCATTTCAATATGGTTTCCTCGAATTGAGCTACAAGGAGGAAATGTGACTCCAAAATGTGTCAAATTTGGTTCTAATGGGAGCTTTGAAATGAGTAACACGACCATGGGAAATGGGTGCCTTGCTCGAAGTCAAGGCCATTTTTCTGTTGTTGTTCCATTCCGACCACCAGCAACGCCATCACCACCGTCACCGTCTCTGTCTCCGTCACAGCAGGCTAAGAAAAGGTATTGGACATGGTGGGTGCTAGGATTCGTGGGGGGAGTTATTGGGTTGGTGTTGATTGTTTCTATAGTGATAGCCGTATCAAAGCTAATGAAAAAGAAGAAACTTAAAGCAATGGAGACTCAGTCTGAAAAAAGTGTGCCTTTAGATGCATTTTGGGTTGGGAGAAGTAAAATGCCTTCTGCCTCAATGATTAGAACTCAACCAGCCCTTGAACATGGTTATGTCCCTTGACTTTTCAATTTTTATTTTATTTTTTAATTTTAATCAATCTTTGTAGTTTTTCTTCTTTTTGCCCAAATCACATGAGAAGATACCTTTGATTTTAAATCTTACATTGATGGTGATAGAAAACGTTATTTGCCCAACTTGTATTTCTTGCTCTCACAGTCGTGGCTTCTCTTGCTCGCCCTTTCATCGAAGACAATTGATTTCTATTTTGTTTTCCAATACCGTCTTGATTGGATCCAGATGGGACTGATTAAAATACGTTTAGTTATTACATTTAAATTTCACTTTTTCCCCTTTCAATCTACTTGAACTTTTGAGTGTTGGTTCGGCCGCCAATTTGGCTTTTTGTGCCTGTAACATTCGCAGCATATATTGTATAAAATGTACTAAAGAGAAGAATCTTTTTTTTTTTGGTAAAACTAAAAAGAAGAATCTTAGTTTGGTAGAACAGAACATAAATTCCAACCTTTTTTTAAGTTTAATAATATTACAAACAGGAAAGGAATAAACCCATAAGCATTTTGAAATTGAACTTATTCTAGTACATACATAACCCACCAAACCAATCTATCATGTCAATTGACTTTTTCCCTAATATAAAAAAGGAAAGGGCAATGCAGAAAACAAATGGTTTGACAGTTTGCTCCTATTGAATGTTCAACTTTGGCTCCTTGACTGCTTGAACAAAATAATTCTAGTGCCCTTCCGCTCTTTTCAAGAATAAAAGAACTCTTTGTTTGCAGCAAGTTGAATAGAGATGGTGCTGATTGGGACATTAAACAAATGAATCAGCAAATGGAAACATTATTTCTGCTGCTAATCCATAACTATAAGAGAAGTCAAACCCGCAATGTCTTTTATATTTTAAGAAATTGGAAGAAGTTCTCAACTATGTGATTGGCTCGTCTTCCAAATTGCAAGCAACTAGCATTTGCTCACCTACCAACCAAACCTTCATCGCCATATATGCATTAGAATAATAGCAACCATCTTGCCACTTCTTAACCAAGTTTCTTATTTTTAAGATCATGTATTTATTGTTTAATGAAGGGTCAATGTCAATCTATATAGTGGATGTCACAGAGCTTGTCAATAGGAAAAGGAGGGTCAAAATAAGAGCCACTAAGGATGGCCTTTGCGACAATTTTGTTTGCAGCTTCAGTGGCATGAATACCATCCCAGCTTACATAGTTGTAAGGGTCACTACATGCTGTTGCTGTCACAGTGCTTCCATTTATCACTTTTGTATTTCCACAGTAAACTCGAGGGTCGAAATTGTATGCTCCTCCTCCATACCCACAGCATGCTTTTGTACCATACTTGAGCCCTGCTTTCAATCAATATCAGATCACAGAACACTGAAAAACCAATCCTTTGCGAACCAAGCAAAATTAAATAAAAAATTTCGATTTCAATTCAAATATGTACCATGAGATGCTGGATGGCGAAATAGCTCAAGTATAACAGAATGGGTATCGACATAAATGAGGGAAGCATTTGGGAGGGATGTTCTGGTTTGTGTCAAAGTCTCTTTCAACAAGTTGTTGTAGTCTACCACTGCATTGTTGTAAGAAATTAAGCATCCAAATTGGTCAATGTCTGAGCTGTTATGAGGGAGCTGCACCAATAATGCTGGATAACACCCAACTGGGGCAAGATTAAGCACCAGAAACGTTCGCCCTCCTATTGCATATAGCTCCTGTACAATATACATGCCAAATGGGTCTTTTTCAGATTTAATTGGGCCCATATTTGTGATAGTCCAGTCTGAAACTCAGTTGGGCTATACATCGAGCTTGGCCCAGTTTCATAGATAGTACTAAAACTTCTCACCTTGATAGTGCCTGCAATTTGGTACACCACTTGGGGAAGATATTGCAGCACCCCACCAATACCAAGAGCTGCTAAGTTGGAAGTGAAATCATTTTGACCGATATAAAAACTGTATATCGATTTCCGGAAAATGTCTGGTGAAGGAAGTCTGTTTGACTCTGACAAACAATTAAACCAGCAAAATTACCAACGAAAAAGAGGGTACTTTTGGCAATGTAAAGAGAAAATCAGGCAAACAAAGGGATACCTTGTGGATTAGGGAATTGTTGAAATTCATCTACTCTGACCTTGAATTCCTTCATTTGGTTGAGCTGGATAGCTAGAGAAAAGGGGCTGATTCCGGAAACAAATAAAGAAGTATTGGGGAGGAGCACAGTGGAAGCGAGTGTAGCATAGTTTGCCCCATGTCTGTAATCAGATCCAATCGATTGTAGGTATGGGCTCAGAAATGGCAACCCTACAGCTGAAGCTGCCAAGTCCAACACCATATAGCATATATTTATTTACATTTTTACATTTTTCTTCAGCAAAGTGAAAATGAGAAACCCAGTTTCCAAAATTACTTTCCCGAGAACAATAATCATACTCTGGATATAGAATGGATAATAGGTCGAATAAGTCCAACCTGGAGGCCTCTATGATGATTAATGAGGTGCATCCAAAACTATGATAGTAACACATGTCTTGGGAGAAAAGATAACAAAGAAAATTTCATGAAGATGTCGACTGCTCCAAGCTCTTTCCAGCTTGGCTTCTTTGTCCTGTGGTGGAAAAGTTTAGCCTAATACCATGCTATCTCCTAAAACTATGGATGCGGTCACGAAATCCTAGTGTTGCAAACTTAATTGCCAAACCATGGCACTTTTAGTTCAAATATATATATATATAGTTAAATTATATAATTTAGTTTCAGCTCAACTCTTTTAAATTTAAATTTATAAAAACAAGAATATTTGATTGTGATTTAATATGATCTTAGAGCTGCAACAACTATGTAATAATATTTGCTTTACACTAGAACACCATATTCGACCAAACCTCAATGAATTCGGTGTGTTCAATTAGTTTTAGGAATTCATAACAAAGGAATTTTACTTTCTATAGTCCTGAAGAAAGCTAAATTAAAATAATAATATTGAAAAAAATCAGACATTTGAAATGCAATGAAATTAATAAAGATTGTCTCCTTCAAGCTGGTATAATTACACAAGCATGACCCACAATGCAGTTAAGTGCATCCAGCTAGATAGAAAGTCTCTAACATGTGTAAACTTTTTTTTCTCGGTTCGAGAACTAGAAGCATTTCTTATCAGTTTACTAAGGAGATCAAAAAAATTTAATTCAAAACTTAGCAATTTCATTTGAAAGTACAAAAATATAAGTAAAAACTCAAAAAAAAAGTTCAAAATTAATGAACCAAAAATGTACATGTAAAAACAAAAATGTATCTACGTATAAAAAAACAGTGTTAGAAATAAAATATAAAAAATATAATAAAGCACATATTATCTGTTAAATTTTGTAAGATAATTGGTAACTCAACAACTATATAAAAGTTACAAATTTATTTATTTTAAAGAAATTAAGAGAGAAAAAAAAATATTTATATATTATAAGGTGAGAGTAAGGAAAATGAAGAAATTAAGATTCCATAAAATTACCCAAGAAATCAAGAAAGAGCCTGCCATCAGAAGCCCGACCAGCCGGTTTGTTGAAGTAGGTCATGCCAAAGGGTCCAGACTGTGCCGGAAAAGCAGCCCAAAACCCACCCGTGTCAGAGTTTGAATCTCCGAAGTTGAAGATTGCCTTAAATTCACAGTTGCAATAACTTGGACTACTAAAGCTCGCCGCCACCGCCATCCAAATCAATAAAAGTTTCCGTAATAAAGGCACACCCATTTTATTTTCCTAATCCCAAATAACAAGAGTATATCCTAAATAAGAAATGCGTTTTTGGGTGGGAGCTTGGCGATCAAAAGCTACAGCACATGCTGTGGAGAAATAATTACATAGACTAACATATATAAAAGTAATTAGGTGAAGCAGCATACAAAATTCACATTATGTGTCGGTCATGGCCTGTAAATAACTGTTGCCCCAGCAAACTGCCATCTGGACCACACCGGAAGGATATAAAGCTAAAACTGATGATTCTTTCTCTCTTTTTCTTGCTTTCCTAAAAGGGGGAGAGGTGACCGTACGTTATTGTATGGATTAGCCATGGCCAAACCCAATTGCAATGCTACATATTACTATACTACCGTTTCACAGAGTGAGAAACTGCTTTTTTTTTTGGTTAAGGAGTGACTGATTGTTTAATTTCATAGTACAGGCAAGAGGAAAAAGTATAGTTCTCTCTATCCTTAATGTGATATCTAATATCTCCTCATGTACCTTGGTCAGTGTTCACTACGCACATTAATTGTACATTATGGAGATAATTAGGCAACACCATATCAAATCAAATATATACTTGTACATATAACTTCCATTCGGTAACATGGCACGTCGGCTTTTATAAAAGCTAAAGCAAAAGTCCTCTATAGTCTAAACCATAAGCTTGATTCATAATCGCACGCTTTGAACTCCCAAATATAAATTGGAAAGTTCTCGGACGCAAAGCGCCAAAGCCAATATTTTTTTCTACTGAGTTTGATCTACCTGTTAAATATGTATAATTAATGTGTGGACGATAGTCTGCACTCTGCAGCTATCTCTGTAAATATTGCACATCTAATCCGCTTAATTATGCACATATTAAAAAGCTGTATTGAACTGTGGCTTGACAGACAAAATTGCTTATATTAGCAAAACTTGTATGTATGTATGCATGCATCCATGCATGCTATGGGTCTTTGTTTCCTGAGCATGCTAAATAATAGAAGCCAAATGATCAACCACTATTTTTATTTTCTAAATACAATTATATTTTGTACAAGGACTTAATATTTAGTATTTACTGCTTTTAAAAAAAAATACACTTAATATTTATTTAAATTGAAGTTTTTAAACTTAGTTTAAATATTTTTAATTTTTAAAAAAGTTACAATATGATTAAATGTAATAAATTCTGTCAAATTTAAACTATTTGCATCACAAGTAAGATTTTAAAAACCAAACTGGTAGTCTGAATTTTTACCTGTTAAATCATTATTTGTCACTTTAATTTTTTATTTAATTTTAAAAAATAACAAAAATTAATATATTAAATTTAAAAAATACGCATACAGAGAACACGTGATTTAATTTTGACAAAATTTGTTAAAATTAGTCCAATTGGTCTATACTATAATTTTTTTTAAAAATTGAAAGGATTAAAATATTTAAATTAATTTTAAAAATCTCAATTCTAACGAATTAAATAATAAAAAGTTTTAAAATGTATTTAACCTTAAAAAAAATATTAGTATTTACAGAGGTGAGCGTTTAATTGAACAAGCTCTCTGCTCCGGACTGTTATGAAGAAATAACAAATCCTTATAGAAGCCGAATGGCTTGCAAACAGTACCTAGTTATGGATATAATCCCACGTATCAGTTAGCCATAAAGGCCATTTACACTTTCTTTTTCTTGTTACACTTATGAATTATAAAGCCTAATCCTGTATCTCCACGTGAAGGCCCTTTTATGAACTGGACTCTCTGATTATTATCAGTGAGTCAATGATTTGTGATATTAAATTTATAGTTGATTAATTAATAATATTTTAATTATTAAAAAAATAATTTAATAAAATAATATTAAATTATTAAATATAAAAAATTAATTTATAAATTTGATCACTTTAAATTTTTTATACCTTATTAAATATCAAATTATGATAATTACTAATTTATTTGTTTTTACCTCATTTAGTGTGTGAATTTATCCTGTTATATGATTATTCTTTTAGTAAATGGCTATATGAGGATAAATAAAAAATTATTAGATTGATTTTAAAAATAATTATTCATAAAAAAATAGAGGAAACAAGCTCTTCCCTAAAGTTATTTTATTTCATTTTTTGGTGAATAATTACTTCATTTCATTAATAAACAACTCACTGTGCTAATTGTTATCAGCAGCCCCAGTATGAACGTACCTTATGATTTTAGAGTCATTTTTCAGAGAAAGTGGCGGCTAGGGATATATTCGCAACTTAAAAAACCAAACATGGGTATTTATGGAACAACATAAAAAGCTGAAATTTGACCGTAACGGATGAGCCAAAATAATATTTAATATATATATACACACACACAAGAGAAAATCAGATCCGATCTAAAATTTGCTTAAAGTCCACGTCAACTGGGTCCCACATGCGTTGCGTAGTAAGCCATGTGCCTGCAAGACACGTCATCTTGTCGGCAACGATGCCTCGTCTGTCAGATACTCAGATGAACACTAGAAAATTAGAAAAAAAGGATACCACGTCAGACCCCTCCAATCACATGTCCCTTTCCAAGTCCACCGCAATTAGCGCATGGCCGTTCATCAGCCATAAGGATCGACGGCCCACTTATAATCTGACGTGGCCCTTCTGACGCTTTTGGTCACACCCCACTAGCCCAGTCACGTGCGACCTTTCTTATCATCAACTTGAGAAACACTTATTGTAACGCCAGGTAATCTTTTATTATTTTGATTAAGCATATATTATGTAAATTTAATTATTTATAATAAAACAAAGAGCCGTATTAAATATTTGTTAAAAATCATACTATACTTAATCTATACATCCAAAAAAATAACAATCTATACAGCTAGTATATATAAATTTTGACCCCCTTTTCTGATAAATATATAAATTTTTACTCTTTTTTTGATGAATATAATTTTTTACTGCTATCCCAAATTAGCATACGTTATGCACATATACAAACAATACCATTTACTCATATATTTACACACGGTTATGCGCTATCTCAGTCTTTAGTAATTAAATGTTTATAATTTAGTGATACAGATTCCAAATGCGGACTTTCATCAGATTAAAAAAATACTTTAATCGGTTCACTCACTAAATATTTATTAGGTTTATGACTCTGTTACAGATAAGTCTTTTTTTTTTAGCAAAAAAAATATT
>QANX01004141.1:0-33999 GCA_003254975.1 Ochetophila trinervis
CGAATTTGCTTCCGTCACAAAAGGTCAATTTTTTTTGTAGTGGATTTTTGAATTTAAGTAATTTAATCTTGGCGGTTGAATTTCACCTCAAATTCTCTCCACCATTTGCTTTTCCTTTCACGTGAACTTCAAACGAAACAAATACGTTCCTTCATTCAAATTCCATCGCTTTCCTCCAATCCAGTATAAAAGGTTCCTTCTACGTATGTTAACAAATGCTGATGGAGTGATGATTTAATATACTATATGTATAAAATTAATTTGAAAGTTACTTTTCTTATATATTTTGTAAGATTAATATATTCAGAATTCAGATCCAACTTTCAGGGAAAAAATGCAATTCAATCATCTGTAACCGGCTGTTATCTAGCTCCAGCTTCTCTCTTCATTCTCGCAGGTCCAATCAGATTTGAACAAAAGAGTTTGACGTAGGAAGTCCAGATTTAATGAAATCAGCAAAAGAAATTAAAGAGAAGAATGGATTCAATTTAAAATTCAATGCAAGATTTCATTAATTACAGAAGCAAATCAGCTTCAGAAAAACAGAGAAAAATGGCGTCAATGCAAGCTGCCGAAGGTTGGGGATGAAGAGGGATTAAATACTGTTTCTCTAACCCTTTCTCCAACAGACACATGTACACCACAAGGCAAAAGACAGTATTAACCTTAACATTAAATGAAACGGTACCGTTCCATTTAGCTAAACAAAAGGAAATAGAAAGTAAGCCAAACGGCAGTGCTGGCTGTTTAAAACGCAGAAACAGCAATAAGCATCAGTCTTCAATTAAAGGTTCTCCCCCCTTCGCGTCTGTGAACTAAATTTCCTCTTCTCAAAACAAAATTAGGGCTGAGTCCGAGAGAGAGAGAGAAACAAGAGTAAAGGTGAGAACTTTGGCCATTATTTGTGGGAGATCCTTCATCAGAGTTCTTTTGCTATTGAAAGAGGCGGCTTCATGTTTGGAATGAAAACAAAGTTCGAAAGTGTGGAATCCATGCATGTTTGATTTGGCATATTTTGATTATGTTCATGTGATTTTTTAAAACCCAAATATAATTTTGTCCTTTGGAGAAATTCAATAGTCAAGATTAAGTTTCTAAATTTTATTAAAATAGAGGATTCCTGCATAAGAGCTTTGTTGTAGTGACATATCAAATATATTTTAAGTTATATTAAATCTTTATCGATCTACCAAAAAAACAATATGTTATCTTTGTCAAATCACTTAATAAACAATTTGATACATGTATCATTATTATATATATTACATTACATATAGAGTACTTTTATGAATTTAATCAAATTTGATTATATATGAATTCAAAAAGTCCGGTTCTACGTTTAAAATGGGTATATATTATCTGTCACATCCCTTATTTGCATATATATATATATATATATATATATTTGGACATAATTGTATTTTACATAAGTATGAGGGTTTCCTAGGGTGCTAAGGCACTCAAATTCTGGCATATTATTGGAGTCTGAAAATTTCAATTTTTACGTCAGTTAAATTGGGGTCGAAAACGGTCCATTTGACAATTTGAAATTCAATTTAAACTGCTGTGTGTTCGAGTGTTTTCGATTTCAAACATTCATATCTCCAAAACGGTACGTTTTCGATTTCTGGCGTTCACGTTTCCAAAACGCAGCAAGGTGAAGTCTAGCCCACACCCGAATCAAACGCAGCCAATCGACTCTGGGCACTTCCTTTCTCACGAAGACGGCTGCACCAGTCGGCACCTGTTAATTTGTTAAGTTTAGACGGTGCCACATCTACTATAAAATATTTTTATATTTGGATAAGCTTCTCAACAAATGTCATCACCTGTAAATTAGTCTATGATCCTTGTCAACGTGGCATTATATTATAAGTTGATCGGAAGTAGGAACCTTGGAAAAGGGTTCTGATTAATTTAGCTTTAGGATATGGTGTTAGGTCTTAAAGAGATGAGATCTGTATATTATTTTTACAAAGTCCATTAACCATAGAAGGAATAAGTAATACTACTAAAAAATAAAAAAAAATAGAACGACAAAATAATAATGGTTTTGGATTTGTTGTTCAAGATGGAAAAGTCGTGTTGACCGGTTTATTCTCTTGAAATCTTAACTCCTCATTTTATTTCATTTTCTTGATTTTTAGAAAACAGAAAACTTAAAGGATACAAAATGAGCTAACCCGGATGATAAATTCAAATAATGAGTGGGAATTACAAAGTATCTGAAATATTATGTTTTTGGTGTGAGCTAACCGGATCATAGGACTAATTTACAGGTGCCGACTGGTGCTGCCGTCTTCGTGCGAAAGGAAGTTCCCGGAGTCGATTGGCTGCGTTTGATTCGGGTATGGCTAGGCGATCACCTTGCTGCGTTTTGGAAACGTGAATGCCAGAAATAAAAAATGCACCGTTTTGGAGATGTGAATGTTTGAAATCGAAAACACTCGAACACGCAGCAGTCAAAATTGAATTTCATTTTGTCAAAGGCACCGTTTTCGACCCCAATTTAACAGACGGGAAAATTAAAATTTTTGGGCTCCAATACATGCCTAATATTTGCTATGAAGCCCAATAGTAAGATATAGAAATGTAAAAATGGACAGACAGCACGATTACGGTATAAATACGGCACGTTACAAATATTTTCATGTTGAGCACGAAGCATGGACCATGCTTGGCAGGCACGAATTTATAATGGGCCAGGCACATGACATGCCAGGCACGGCACAAGCACATGATGAGTCAGACTCAGCACAAGCATATGACAAGCCACATGGATACACATACTAACAATTTGGACAAAATATAAATTTAGTATAATCCAAACAATAATAAATAATTTATTATATAAAATCCATAGTATAAAGTATTTGTTACAATAATAGACTATATGAAATAACTCTATTAAAAATTTTACATGAAAATTGATAAATTTACTAAAATTATTTTTATTTATTTTTTAAAAAATATAATAAATTATGTAATTTAATCATTTATGTATACATATTTATCAGTTTGTCACTATATTAATAGTATTTTATATTTATATCTTAAACTTGAGTCAAATTTTAAAAAATTTAAGTTTTAGTTTATTTATTTTTTATTACTAACGTTTAATTTGTTTTTTTTTAAGAAAAATAATTTTTATGGTTATTAAGTATTAACGTTTAAGTTTGTTATTACTTATATTTTGTCAATTTTTCTCATTATTTTTATTTTTATTTTTTTAGTTGTAAATATTTATTGTGTTATCTACCAATAAAAAATAAAATAAATTATTCATTTGTTAATTTAATTTATTTTTAATATTTATTTTGAATAATTTGTATTCAGCTATATAATTTATATTATAAAAAATATGCAAAATATAATTGGCACAGGCATGAGCACGGCCCGTGTCTGACACGAGCACGACATGTGTCCGGCACGAATACAGCACGAGAACATAAGTGCTTAGGCCCATAGCATGCTTGGCACAGCACGAAAATTAAATGAGTCAGTACAAGCACGACACGAAAAATAAATGGGTTGACACGAGCACGAACAGACCAGCTTTTAAATGGACCGGGCCAGCACGACACGGCCCATTTTACACTTCTAGTTAGATACCATAAACTCTCCAATAAAGAATTTTTTATTTTTTATTTTTTATTTTTTTTCTTGAATTTTTTTAATTTTATTTATTTTGTTTTGGATTTTATAGTATTTGGAACTATTAGGTTTAAAAAAACAAAAACACATGTTATGATATTTTAGTTATACTTTTTTGGATTTTTGTTATTAGATATATATATATATATATATATATATATATAGAGAGAGAGAGAGAGAGAGATTTGCTATGGAAGACCCTCCATAAACTCTTCAACAAATAAATTTTTATTATTATTTTTTTAATTTTATTTTCAATTTTTTTATTTATTTTTTTAAATTTTATAGTATTTGTAACTATTAAGTTAAAAAAAATAAAAATACTATACAAAACATAATAATATCAAATATGTTATGATGTTTTAGTTATTTTTTTAGTAGATTTTAAAATTTATAGCATTTACTGATAAAAAAAAATATATATATATATATGATGGGCTATATATATATATATATGCAAATAACAGTACTTGTGATATATAGAGTCAAATTCAAGATGAAACACAATATTGGATTTCCTTATGAATGAAACACAAAATTAAGGACTACTTTAAAAAACGCTTTAATATGAATGAAATGAAACACAATATTGTTTCTTTAACAAAATGGAATCCCAAGTGATTCTCCAAAATGAAAGGGAATCTATCTTTGTGTCCATAGTGGAAGAGATGGAATGTCATAGATTCTGAGATGGATTCCATACCTAAGAGGTTATCTTCTAGTGGAACACTCACATACTTTGTTTCTTCTATCACACCATCTTGGCCCCAATATTGACAGATCTACTGGCCATTATATTTGGTCAAATATTGGAGCTTACAATTGGATATTTCAAAGGTTTCTCACACATGAGTTTCTTCACTACAAAAAAAAAAAAAAAGGACTTCTGTGACAGAAGCAAATTCATCACAAAGTATGGTATATGTGACGGAATCATCGCTAAAACCACTTTATGTGACAGATACTAATCTGTCACATGTCTATCGCAATAGGTCAGACACAAAAGGGTTTTCATGATGAAATATTGTTCCTCGTAACAAAAAACTACATTTATGTAATGGCATTACTTGGTCACAAATATTAATGGAAATTTTGACATTCCAGCGAGTCACCGCCAGCAGAGCTTCAGTGACGAAATTTAGTCCATCACAATATAACATATGTGACGGTCTTGCAACAGTAGACCGTCACATTAAACATATTGTGACGATCTATATACCGTCACTTGTGAAAACAATGATATATTGCATTAATTTCGTGACCGATATGAACCGTCACAATATAACATATGTGGCGGCCTTATGACGGTAGGCCATCACATTAAACATACTGTGACAATCTATATACCGTCACAACATGCAATTTTTTCATTTTTTTCCAGCTATATTTTTTCAATTATTTTTTATTTCAGTAATTTTTTCCTAACCCATTTTAATGTTAATATGGGCACTTCCATACAAACATAGCTCATTGAATATGATCAGTAAATAATACAATTCAAATAGAATAAGTAGTTAAACAACACTTTGAAATTCATATTACATTAAGATATTGTACATGAAAGGTTCAAAAACTGACTATTTCCACTAGAAGTGTTCACATTACAAATTATCTACTGAGGAAATAAAAGAAGTTTATGCATGACTGCAACATAAACTGAACTACCTTCTTTTAAATGCATCCCATCAAACCCAGTTCGTTTTGCTCGCTCTGAACCTGCTAAGTGGACTAAGTGAAGTTTTGCACAAAGGATTTCATCACCAATATCATCATTAGCTGCTATACATCTATTAAACGTTTTGCAACTTTTGGTCCCTCTCCTTTGTGACTAAGTCGAATTTGGCTCAAAAAGTTAACCTGCAAATGTTCAAGGTAGGTCAACAAAGTTTACATGTTGAATCATATCAAAAGGAATATCGACAGCATATTCATGTTTATAATACAACCACGGTTCAATAAAATAAAATAAAAATAAAAATAAAAAAACCAAAGCATAAATTTTGATCTCCAGACTGTAGCCAATTCTGCACATTCAGAAAGTCAATCTCACTGAGCATGAAAAATGACACAAGACAAGAAATACAAACTCTGTTCACGAGGGTTCCATATAATGGATAATACATTCACATAGGATACAATATGCAAACATGTCCTCAAGAAATCTAGTGATGTCCAACCAAGGGTAACTATTTAAACCCCATATGCCAAGGATGTACTCTGGAGCACTTTAACACATTCATCTAGCACCTTTGCTCCCTTTTTTTTCCTTTATCATACCACCACTAGAAATGCTACTATTCTAAAAAGTAAATACAGTGCAGATCCAAGGAAAAGAAAAGCTAAAAACAACAAGAATGCCACAAGGAGTAGGTAAACTTACTTTTATAGCATTATTGAGTTTACATACAGCATGATACTTTGCTCGTAATCCCAAATGAGGCGGGAAGAGAAAAGAGTCCACCTCATCAATTACCACAACCTGCAAAAAGGAGTTGTTACTAAAATATTGGGATGCAAAGCCACCATATATCCAAGATCCACAAATTGGTATTTGACAATGATGCTGGCTTTATTCCCTAGCCAAAGAGAAATACATAAAAGAACAATGTCAAAATTTTAAATAAATAAGACAGATGATTACACCAATTGGTATTTGACAAATACATGCAAAGAGAAGTCACCATGACATGAAGTTTTCACTTAAAAAAGTTACTAAGTTTGCTAATATTCCCAATAGTTAAATTTTTTTGTACATCTTGCTCTAGAAAAAAAGAAAACAAAAAGAAAAAAAAAAGTAATACTGCTATTTTGGGCAATTTCAAAGAATTACAAAAAATAAAATGTTCACTCATAATTTAGAACTAATTCATCAAAACAAAATTAGTACTCAGACACCAAATCTATGACTGATTATTATTCACTTTATATGCATTGTGTATGTATGCAAAAAAAATCAAATATGCATAAGTAGCAAATGCATGCATCTACAAATATACACAACAATAAACCAAAAATAAGTGCCACAAGTTTTTGACTCCATCCAATCAAAAATTAAAAAAAAAAATGGTCACTTGTAATTTAGAACTGATTCATCAACACAAAATTAGTACTTAAGACACCAAATCTAAGACTGATTATTATTCACTTTATCAGCATTGTGTATGTGTACATAAAAAAATCAAATATGCATCAACAGCAAATGCCATGAACTCTGGAGTACCTAAAGTTAGAAAATCATCAAGTTGCTGCTCTTATAAAAAAAGGTTATGCAGTTGCATCCCATGAGGTGTAGAACTTACTACCATAATGTTCCTGAAGTGAAAATCTCCGTGATGAAGTTGATATTCTCATGCTCGGTGTCCACCCATGAGGTGTAGAACTTAATTATGTTTTTGTGCTTCAAAGTCTTGAGCAAATGAACTTCTGAATAAAGGCTTTCCAAATCTTCTGAGTTGCGTAATAGATCTGCTACCTTAACCTGATTCAGGCTACTTCAATTCCTTACAATTCGTCAAATGCCCGATATCTTAATTCCCACATTTCAATTAAGGATGCAAAAAAAATCTCCAAAAATTGGGTACCAATGAAGATATATATATATATATAAAGAAAAAAAAAATTATTCACATACCATATCAAAATTCATATAGCAAACAAAAAGGATACACTTTTTTGAATGCACCATTTCTTAGAACCTCCTTATACTGCGGAATCACCATTTTATAAAAAGAAACCTAGAGAGTAATTTGCCCAATTTGCCCAAATATTTATTTCCAAATGATGCCCAAATTCAATGTGAACTTACTTTATTAACTAACGCAGAGAGTAATTTGCGCTCTTGCTCCAATTTACTCTTTAGCAGCCTATATATAGTCTGAAATAATTTCAAAAAATGAAGTTCAGCAAAAGCAACTATTTCGGTTAAAGAACAGTTGAAACATACCGCATACAAATGGATAATATACATAAAGGGAAGCCGCATAGGAGCAAAGAGGGAAGCCGCACAGTGTTTTTTTCTTGCAAGAGGGATCGAAATCGATGGAAGCAAGCAGTACTTTGAGCTTGGCATTTTTTTTTTGGGCGGTGGGTCTTCATCGTTGTCGCCAGAAGTGGCCAAATTTCCACATTGATGCTTTAGGTGCGTGGGTTCATTATGGGGCATGTCTACACGGGAGGAGGGGAGATGGAAGAAAAATGAGAGAGGGATCGGGGGAAATAGGGAAGAAGGAAACAAATAAATGGATTTCGATTATTTCCCTTAAATTTAAACATATTTTTAATAAACTGAAGTAGCAATTGTGACGCAAATGTCTAAATTCCGTCACTGAATATATGGGAGGGAAATTTTCCTACAAAATTTTAGAATTTTCCGATCAAAAAATTCAGCTTTATCTAAATCGTAAGTGTAATTGTGACATGTTAACCGTCACAATTAACAAAAAATTCAAATGTGACGGATATAACATTGTCACAGAATCATTGTAAATTTTATATTATTTTTTTTCATGAAATATGTGACAATATTTGTAGTTTCCATCACAGATGAAATTAAAAAATTTAATTTTTTTTTCCCGTGCAGAGATTTAGCCTCACTATTCAATTGAATTTGTGACGAGCAAAAATGAGTGACATTTACTCTAAAATAAATTAAAAATTATGAAGATCATTGATACGTCTATCACTATAAATACTTTTATGTGACGGGTTAGTTACCGTCACAAAAATTTCCGTCACAAAATCTCCTTTTTTATTGTAGTGCTTCTCATAATACTTTAAAGTTGAGTAAACAATATTTGAGAAAGAAAGAAACAGATAAAAAGAAAAAAGAAAGGGTGTTTTGGGTAGAGACAATTGAACTTTATTCCACCAACTTGTTTCGTTGATCAAGTGGATTATAATCCTAAAAAGAGTGGAATAGGGAATAAATTCAGGGACAGGAGCCAATTTAAACCAAAAAACAAAACAAAAAAGTGACGGGGACTAAAAAATCAAATCAACCACTTTTTTCATAGCAAAAGTAAGTGCCCACCTATCTTGTATCCATTCACCAAGAGATAAAAGCAAAAATTTACCCAAAAAAAAAAGAAATAGCTATGCTCACTTTTTTTTTTTTTTGATGAAAAATAGCTATGCTCACTTGTCACATGTTTTTTAATCTTGTAAAGAAACTCTGCGCTAAATAGAGTCCTATATAAATTTTATTACAAGTTTAAATAGATACGTCTTTTTCTACTTGTAAAAATTTTAGCATTCAGAGTACACTGTTTAAATTGAATATCAAAGTATTTTTGCCCAATTCTATATTGGTGCTCCAAAATTTTTTATCTTTTTGTTGTTTTGCAGGTCTGAAATCATATTTCAGACAAGAGACATGACAGATCTAGGTTGACAAGTATATATAATACATATTCACCACACAAAAAAAGTACATATAATACAAAATCCATATCTAAAGTTGAAATAATTTGGTTCATGAAATAAAAACACTAAAAAAAAAAAAGAAATAGCTATTTAAGAATAATTTGTAAACAATGATGGTCCCTTTTTTTTGGATTAGATGTTATGTAAAATATAAAGATAAAGATAAAGATAAATATATAAATATATATATATAGATATATTAAGAACACAGTTTCCGGATTTACCAAGAAAAAAAAAAAGAACACAGTTTCCGTTTTATGTTAAAAATCTATTAATGTGATAAAAGCTAATGGCTGTCACTTACATAATTAGGCTTTTAGTTTTAACTTCTTTTATTTTTGCTTTTATTTTTATTTTATTTTTTAAAATTTTGGAGGTATGGTGATTTAAACTTTGGATGATTGTAAAACGGAAAAAAAAAATTAATGGTTTTATCATTGGGGATTAATTGCCTATGAAGGAACATCTTAAATCATTAATTAAAATGTGACTTTATAGTACGTCACGATAGTACGATTTCCATTTAGCATATCAAAATCCTCTATGCATGCACAATTAAACTTGTACATCAGATTTTTACCAAAAAAAACTTGTACATCAGATCAAGCTGATTTTTTATTAAATTTTTCTTTATTAATAATTCATGAATTGCTTTAAAAAATAAAATTTAAAATTGTATTAGTAACTTATATGGGGTTTGTATAGGTTTACTATGTCCATATAAGTAATTCACTAAAGCCTATAAACTATTAATGTATTTTTAAATTTTAATTTCTGAAACATCTAAGTGACAAAATAATTCTTATCATAAAATCATATAGTTCATCATGTTGTGGGCCTTTTATAGCTACAAGCTCAGGTTGTGCATGTTAAGGAGAAGGTGCTTTGGAGAGGACGGATTAAGGGGCTAGTGGGTAGTAATGTGGTGTTTCTTTTCTTTCTTGATTTTTGGATGGCTTTATTATATCACTTTGAAGGCCACAAGGGCTATAGGGGTTGGTCTTGTGGAATCCCAGCTTTTGACCCCTCAACCTAATCCTAATATCCCTTTTCAGACTGGAATTTTATTAAAGGAAGAGAGGAGAGAGATTTCCATTGCTGCTTCAACAAGTGCAACATGTTACATAATATTCGAACCATCTATGGTGGAACCAAAAGGACCATATATAAATATTCTCATCTAGGTTTTGTAAAGGATTACAACTAAATTAACATATTATAACAAATTATTGTCTAAAATTACCATTTTTATTAACTATTGTAAGTTAATTAAAAACACCACAATAAAACCTACATTAATCTAGGAAGGGGACTTTTATTTTTTTGGAATACTAAGTAATATAATTAATCACTACCAAATTATATCATATTGGATATAGATGATAATGCCAAATCCATTGCATGGGAATAGCAAACGACTAACTCTCAGATATTTTTATTCTTTTTTTCCTTTTTTTTTGGTTGTGGGGGCAAACAATGGTGGAGGTTGCGTGTGACATACATCTATAATAAAAACTCCATTTTGCCCTTTGACATTTCAAGGTGAAATAGGATCACGTACATTAAATATACTTTTTAATGTCTTAGTATAAACGGTGTTAGCTATTTAGACTGTTTGGCAATTTTCATCGAAAGCTAGTGGCTAAAATGCCATAAAAGTCTGGGGCAAATTTCAAAAATGAGAAAATGTGAGGACAGTGATGCAAAATATACCCAATATAAAAATGCATAGAAATGAAGCATGGCTGCAAACCATAGAATAGAATAAGATCACATATTGATATGGGCAATCCGCGGTTTGTCATTCGCAGGGTTTCACTATGAAGCAAAAATTAGAAACATGGATCCGTGACACATAAAGCTTAAAAACCAATATGTTCAAATGGATGGGTCATGGATGTGGTCCATACGCACATATCAATATGATCATCATCGATCGGTATGGATTTGATATTGTTTGCGTTCTGCTGATGGAAAAAGTGGCCCGATTGAACAAACTCCCGTTGTTCACATTAATGGCATGGTAATGAGGTGGTTGACCAATTAAATGTGTCTAGCTTCACCTCCTTAATATATATATATATACATATATATATATATATATATTTCTATATTTGAGATATTCTTAGTAAAAATTGTCACTAAAATTATATTTTTAGTGGCAAATTTAAAAATATTGTTATTTATAGTATATTTTTAAAGATAATATTTTTAATTTTGTCACTAAAAATATACTTTTAATAACAACTATCATCTTAATAAAATGAAAATATTTTTATTGTAAAATTACTTTATATATATACACACACAGAGCTTCTACTCTAAGCAATGTAGTCCACCTATATATATATACAATATTAATGCTATTATAACTAGGACGATTTCCATCAAGACTGTTACTAAAAATATGTTTTAGAAACAAATATGAAGTTTTCTAATATACTTACGGAGATAATTTTTCAGTTTTATCACTAAAACATATATATAAGTGACGTCCTTATTATAAAATGATCAGAACATATATATATATGTGTGTGTGTGTGTGTTCTGATCATTTTATGATTAGGACATCACTTATTAGTCATTGGATTATATAAAAAACTGAGATTTAATGACATCTTAATAGACTATATGAGTTTGGTGAAGTACTAAAACTTTAGAATGACAAAGTGAACCCTATAAAAGCTCATTTAAACTCCAAGCGTAATTTTAAATCTAAGCTTTTTAAAGTAATTCAAAAACTAATAAGTGATGTCCTGACTATAAAATTCTCCTATATATTTAATATTTATTAATATTTGTGTAAGTGACATAACAACCTTAAAGTTGGAAATATCTCTCTCTATGCATACATAGAATATTTCTTTACTAATTGTAAAATAGTATTGATATATATATATATATATATATATTATTAATCAAGATGGTATAAGTAATTACATTAATCCACTCTAATCAATTAACCATTAGCATTAAGCAAGTGTTCTTAATGGAGTCTTCATGCATTAATTAATCAACTAGTCACTAGCTTGCCATAGCATAAGAGCGTCAGGTTGATTTAAGTGGATGAGTCTTCTACATTTATAATATATATATATATATAAATACAACTCAATATCCCTGTTATATATTTTAGCATGTCTCTTTTACATATATACTAAAATGTGAGAAAACAACAACTCAAGACTGATTCTCTCCTAACGTAGGGAAAAAGATGAATCCCACAATCCAAAATTGGTTCCTCCAAGCTCGAGGAGAAAGATGAAACCCATGCAACTCATGAAGAATTTCCAACAATTTTGAAAATTAGCAATAATAGGTATCGAACCCAGTACCTGCAGTAACTCTGATAGCATATTAAACCATAACCCATTATTATTGATCTTATAAGCTTGAACTTTTAGAAAGTATATTAGAATTGGATTATATACTTTAGCAGCAACATTTACAATTTTGCTATTATATGAGACATTGCCCATCTATTAGCTGGGGATTAAGTTATGTAAAATCTCAAATGACACAATAACACACCACATACCTATATGATAATTAGTGGGTTTGGTTGACCATACCTATCGGTTTCTTATCAATGAAACCCAATAAATTAATGGGTGTTAAACTGTTAATGGATGAAACACAATAACTCATTTAGACCCAGTTTGTTGGGTCTTTTGGTGTTTGGCTAAATATTCTGAAAGAAAAATATTAGTAACCTTCTAGTTTTGTGTTGCTTTACTTTAGCTTGAAAAATAAGATGAAGAAAAGAAGATGAGAGAAAATATGAAGCTTTTGTTGTAAAATCTCAGCATTTTATTTCATTATATTTATAGAGACATTCCATGACATTTCTTATACATTAAAATAAAATAAAATAATTTGAAATACCCTATTGATAAGATCAAACCATCTGCATAAAAGTGACTCTTTCTCTAGAGTTTTTGTAGTCAATTTTGATTTCTTGTTTAAGCAAGACATGGAGTCTCCAGATGTTGATTCTTGTTACTTTGAGTACTTCACAGCTGCACTCCACTATCTGACTAAATGAGAAAAGGGTTGGTAAGCTACACTTTGCTCTTTGTGGATACTTAATTCTCTCGGACATGGATGATCCTGAGCATAAGACTTTGCATGTGAACTTAGCTAAGGCAATGACTTGTCGTTGCTTTGTAAATGCTTTGTCTTTTTTGTGAATATGTCTCGGATATTACGAGTGAAATGACTTCTTGGCTTAGCATAGTGACTTAGACAAAAAAATATTACCTCAAACTAATATATCATCATTGAACATATCATCCTCAAGTATTTCATTTTCAAAATTTGACACTCAGACATTTCAACCTCGAACAAATGGTGGAGTTAAACTTATTTTGAATCTTGAACATGCATTCATGTTTCCTCGGACATACATGGAAGTGCGGCGAAAGTTCCACATTTTTAACACATTTAAGATGATATTTTTGTTATTATGCAAATATCATAATTTTAAAAATTATTTAGTTTACTATTTGAACGTGTATTTATTTGATTTGTCTTAATTTAAATTGTTTTAGAAATATGAAACAAACAAGTCCATTTTGCAAAATAAGTAAATATTGTTTTATCATTTGAAAGCTAAGTCAAAATTAATTTTTTTCAATTTCTATATGTTCTTAATGGATTAACAGATTAAGTAACAAGTTATATGAAAATTTAACAAATGGATTCAGATTTATTTATCTCCACACAATACTTTAACAGATCATATTAGAGTGGAATAAATATCACACGAATACGATTCAGCATAATATTTAGTTAGATCTGTTGGGAATAAGTATTCTATTGCATGTAATCCATTCGGTTACACTGTAACTACGTTGATCAGAGGTGAAAGATGGTTGTTGCCATATGATGAGAGATGTTCCCCATAATAGCATTTATATATATAAATTCTAATATAGTAAAGGCACAGTAGCAACTTTATAGTAAGGACCATCTAAGTAGCAAGCCACATCATCTAATAATGTCATTATTTTAATACTCATCTGATTGATGAGTATTTTTGTCATGTGACAATTAACGATAGCATGATTTGCCGTCTTTATTATAAAATCTGAAAAAGGGCCTTACATATATCAAAATCTTATATATATATATATATATAGTCAGACTACTGTCAAATATACTTAAAATATGTTATGTTCAGATATGAAAACCAATAGCTAGGATTAATTCATATATAAATGAATAAGTGAATAAATATGTCATCAAGTGTTTTTAAAATCTAAGTCACTTATCTTTTTATATATGATTTAATCTTAGCCATTAATTTTCATACGTGAACATAACAAATGTCAAATATACCTAATAATAGTCTGAATGTATATATATATAGTTTGATATAATAAAGATGCAGTAAAGGACTTTCTGATAAAGATATCCAATTTGGCAAGCTACATCATATAAACAATGCCACATCATTAAAAAAATATTTTGATTTTTAAAAAAAAATAAACCTTAATTTGAAAAATAACAATCCGTCATATTTGCATTTGATCCACCAATAATTATTATAAAATATTAATTTTATTTTTAAGATTTGATTGATATTATAAATTTCTTTTATGACAACCAACACAAATGATGTAGTTTGTCACATAGGATGTCCTTATCATAAAGTCCTTGCAACATCTTTACTGTATCAAAATTCTTATATTATAAAAGATAATTTTTATATATTAATGAGGTTCTTATCCATAATTCTACACAAAAATTTAGAGTCCAGAATGATAATAGATCTTCATCAATTATGGTGAAAAGAATTTATACATATACCGTCTTGATGAAATTCCTATCAAAATTGTCATTAAAAATTTATTTTAGTAATAAAATTTAAAAATGTTGTCATAAAAAATAAATTATTCAATAGTGACAGTTTAAAATTTTACTAAAATAGACTTTTAATGATATTTTTTATAAAAATTATGGTCATATATTTATAGCATTTAAAAGTATTTAGTAAAAAAAATAAAAATATATATATTTGTTGGACTTAATAAGTTGCAAGTAAATTTTATAGCAAAACTACGAGCGCGTGTGTGTGGGCTTATATATGAAAGATTATCTCACGAAAGCTGGTAATGAATGATGAACGTGGAGCAAGCAAGAAAAGTGGATACGCTATTCCAAAAATGCGCTCTTATGATTAAGTTGTCGTGATCGAAAACTATATATGTATATAAATCATGAACAATGGTTATGCTTGTCTATTTTGCTTGACTCTGCTTCTCCAAGCAACCAAAAAAAAAAANAAACAAAAAAAAAAAAAAAAAAAAGCTTGATTCTGCTTCCTTCCCTGTTTGTGTAGTCTTTATGGTTGATGGAACCTGGAAAAGCTAACATTTAAATAACCCTAAAATAGGGATCAAAATGCTCTGTATTATATATACATAAATATATGATTTTTGATATAATTGAGTTTATATTTAATTATGAAAAATTATTAACACGATAAATGTTAAGGTTGTCACTTGTCTAACTAGTTTTTAGTTTTGAATCATTATTTAAAATGAAACCCTAAGCACTTAACAGAAAATTTTATATGCAATTGTTATATAGTTGACGTAGCACTACAGATCACTCATCATCAAACATCTAATAATATTTATGTAGAATTTATATGGTTAATTTAAAATATTTATGTAGGACTCAAATGTTTAATTTTATTGCCTTATGACATTATGCATAATTACAAATCTTTCAATTTATACTGTACTTGATAATATAAAATTTTCTCACACTTGACATGCTCTCGCCTACAACTTTTAAATAAGAGTTTTAATTTGTTACTTAATATCACTCCTGATCATGCCTAATGTTAATGTGGTACTTCATTATCAGTAAGTGGTCGTAAATAAATATTTTTTCTTTTTCTGAAATAACCATAAAATGGGGATCAAAATGTATTTTTATGAGACATTTCCTACCCTTATGTCGGAAAACCAATTGAAGTAGCCAAATTATAAATTGGGATCGAATCTCCCTATATTTATATACATGAAGCAAATTAATTAGACAGCCATTTATAACAAGTAATCTTAAAAAAAAAAAAACCCCTCCTACGCATAAAAAGCCTTCAAGAAGTTTTCAACCATGGTAATTAATTTACATATACAATGTATATATGTATACACGGTATATGGTTGTGCAATATGGTTATCGCGTTGGATTCACGTACCTGCGAATGCATTTGCCCACTCTGATATTTATATTCTCTCTCTGTTTTGTTAGTGATTCATATCCCCTGATCTCTTTCACTACTATAAATTGTGGCTAACAAAATCTTAACGAATGGTGCTCTTTTAGATACCTTCAAATACGTAGTGGTACTTGGAATCCCAAAGGCCTTTGAGAATCATATTCATATTCTCTGTCATCTATCACCATTTTTTTTTTTTTTTTTTTTTCATATCAACTATACTAGTACTTCTATATCACACTGCTCTTTCTTTTTCTTTTTCTTTTTGTGTTCCCAGAATTTTCTCATTCCATTAGAGAATAGGATTCTGATTTCCGAGAATATATACACACACAAATACACATATATATTTATTTCTAGATTCGGAATTCATTTCCTGGAGATCCAACCCAGCTAGACAAGCAGCTCTCTCTCTCTTCATGTTCTGAATTTTTGGCTGACCCTATTCTCCATATATTACTTGGTACAACTTTTACATAATTCCCTTGTGCTTCTTATTTGTTATTATTACTATTTACTGAATTTAATTATGTATATTTGTTTCTTATATATATATATATATATATATATATATATATATTATATTGTGTTATAAATTTTATAGTCTATTGGGGTGGTACATTCAGTCAAGGATGGCTCTGTAGGTAGGCATATATGTGTGTGTGTGTGTGTGTGTGTGTGTGTTGAGTGTGGGTTCGTTCTAAGCAGAGAGAGAGAGAGAATTTGTATGTGTTTTAGTGTTATTTTTCTTCTTGGCCGTTCTGAATTTGAACTTTAAACTTTCCTTTCTGCCAAACATATAATTTCAGGTTTAGATTATTTGTAGTATATGTTTGGAGGAACTATTATTTTCATGCTTTTAATAAGTGTACCTGCATTTGCTTATTGGCTTTCTTACCAATTTACAAGCTAATTTTCCTTTGCTTCTTGTTGTTATGGTTTTCAAACTTACATTTTCTAGTCTTTTTGACATAGAGTTTACCTGTATGATTAAAAGTTAAATGTATTTTTTTTTTTTGAGAAATTTAAAATTTGCTAAAAACAAATGAAAACAAAAATTAAGGGAAACCCTAAAATGCTTTCTTGCTTCTATTTGACTCCCTAAGTTTTGAAAGGTTAAGGCCTGGGTCATTTAGTTATTAAGTAGTATTGAATTGGTTTTATTAATTTTTGGTTAACATTTTTTGGATCAAAATATGTGATTAAAGATTTGAAAGGTCGAGGAATTGGAATTCCTTTACTAATTTCTTCTTTTGGGTATTCTGAAAGGTGGTTTATTGGGAAAGACTTTCTTGCAAACTATGGCCTACACGAAAAGGGTGGTAGCTCCTAACAAGTTTTTAATGAAGAATAAACCCACTAATGCACTTGTTTCTTGTTTTTATTTTTTTATGGAAATTAGGTACTTTTGGGATGCATATGCATGTATCATATGGTATCGTTTGCTTTCTAGTTTTTGTTTTGTTTTTTATTTTTGTTAAATATATTACCTAGTTTACCAATTATATTTATTCTTTCAAAAGTTTACTTTTTCATATTTCAATTATAATAATATATTAATCAATAAAATAATAACATATGTATCGATAATAAATTTATTAATAGATTATGTAGTATCTCTGGTATTACTCTCAAAATATTTATATATTGAAATTTGGAGAATTCAATTCAGATTTTTTATCAAAAAAAAAAAATAGTAGTTTTGACACTGTGTTGTTAGCGCCAGAACATGTTAAAAAGTTTTCAAACTCTCAATTGAAAATGCTTTTTTACCCTTTTTTTTTTGGTGCAAATGATTCTCAACATCACCAACTCATCAACTTGTTGGGAACCTTACCCCAATTGCGGATTAACCTTTTAATCAAAGACTAATTTGTGTTCTGCCTTAAGACACCATCATCATGCATATCCTAAAACCCATTATCTCTCCTTGTCAACTATAGATCACAATTCCAAATATGTCCAATATTTTAGTAACGTTTTTATAGCAAATCATATCGAGTCAAAACTCAAAACCAGATCATCGAGACGCCACGTTTTACTCCATTTTCTTATTATATATATATTATTTTATATATATAATATCTTGATGTATGAGCCGTGAGTGTTTGCCTCTTCTCTTAAACCTCTTATAAAATAATTTTGAATGTGCTTTGGATATTCGTAGGTAACTTTGTGGCATAATTTACTGTTTTTTCCATGAACTTAAACAAATGGTTATAGGATTAATTTTAGCTTCTAATCTAGTCAGTATGTGTCTCAAGAATGAGTAACAAATAATAAAATTAAAAATTAAAAACAAACTAGTGATAGATATAAACAGAGCAACTTGCTTGGAAAAAAAATATAGATAACTGAAGAAAGATCTAGCCCTGTACCTTATACATTGTAGATGATTTTTCTAATAATTGCTCCATTCATAAATATATTATTTCATACTCATGACAACCTAATATCTTGTTATATGTAACATGAGGATTTTCCTTTATCTATATTGTCAATAATTTATTAAATCATGAAAACAGGACAAATAATATCAAATTATTTGTCAAAATATATCAAATATTTATGACAATTACAGGGTATCAGATTCTGATGGAAGAATAAAAACTAATTATATTGTTTATTGGTAATTCTAATTGTTCTAGTGGAAACAGTATAGTTTTAGATTAGATGGGAAATTTGAGATCAAACAGTACAAAAGATGTGTTGGTGGTCAAGTTTAAGCTTCTCAAAAAGCAGCCAAATAAGAATATAAGTGTGGGATTTTTATCTAGTCAAGCTTAGATGCTGCAGTTCGGATTTTACTTTGCTTTTTCAAGAGTATATCATCAAATGGTATCTCACTTCTGTATGCTTACATAGAATATTGCAGATTACTGACAAAAACAAAAACGTGCAGTTCTCTTTGCCTCATAATTGTTGTTTATAAACTTTTTTCTCGTTTATCATTTTTAGGAATTATTAATTTGTCAGAAGTTGACTTTAATAATTTTTAGAGACATCTGGGTTTTGGCCTTCTGTTTTTGTTCATGATAAAAGCCGCTTGAGCTCATTTTTATTCTTCATCTTGTTCTTGTTCTTGGTTTTCCATAGTCCATACAAGTGTCTCAAACTTGTTTGTTTGTTTAGCTTTTCTACAGACTAAGAGTTCCAAGAAAACACCATGAATGCTTTGGTGGCTACAAACAGAAACTTTAAACTTGCAGCTCGGCTTTTGGGGTTGGACTCCAAGCTTGAGAAAAGTTTGCTTATACCCTTTAGGGAGATTAAGGTTTGCAAAGCTCTATTTACTTACTTGTTTTCTTCAGCAATGGAGGTAGAAAGACTGAGAATTTGGCAATTGCTTTCAATATAAACTAGCTTGCTCTTTGGTTATTTCTGCTTTTGCTAATGCATAAAACATGAACATGAATTCGGTCATAAACTTAATGTAATTGAATTCAATGGGTCTGTTTGGTTTCTGATAAAATTCCTCAGCGGCTGACTTGGTTTTTGACACTGCTGCTTTCATTTTCCTTTTGATCAAATTGTTCAGGTGGAGTGTACCATACCTAAAGATGATGGCACTTTAGCATCTTTTGTTGGTTTCAGGGTTCAACATGACAATGCTAGAGGTCCCATGAAAGGAGGAATCAGATATCACCCAGAGGTGGGTTAATTTTGTCTAATTCTAAAGCCTGCATGAATTACTAACATGGTGGTCAAAAAATTGCCATACTCATTGCAAATTTTGGCAAATGATTGGGTTTGGATTGAATAGTTGTTAAATGGACAACACAGGTTGACCCGGATGAGGTGAATGCTTTAGCACAGCTAATGACATGGAAGACAGCAGTAGCAAACATCCCTTATGGAGGTGCTAAAGGTGGAATAGGATGTAATCCGGGGGATTTAAGTGTATCTGAACTCGAAAGACTTACCAGAGTTTTCACTCAAAAGATACATGATCTGATTGGAGTGCACACTGATGTTCCAGCCCCGGATATGGGGACAGGCCCGCAGGTTTAGTTTTGCAGATATTTTCTTTTCTTTTGCAAGCTCTGATTGGCTTGAAGATGTCATTCATTGATTTTCTTTGTGTTGCGTAACAAACAGACTATGGCATGGATACTAGATGAATACTCCAAATTTCATGGTTATTCACCTGCAGTAGTTACTGGAAAACCCACAGTAAGTATATTTTAAGAACTCCAAGTGAATTCTAATTTGTATTGCAAATTTGTAATTTAACTCTCTGATTCACCAAACCAGGATCTTGGTGGGTCACTTGGAAGAGATGCAGCTACTGGGAGAGGAGTACTTTTCGCGACAGAGGCTTTACTTAAAGAGCACGGGAAGAGCATCTCAGGACAGCGGTTTGTAATACAGGTGATCTTATTATTGTATAACACTGGGGTGTTCAAAGATGCAAAAAAGATTGGTTGAACTCTCTTGGTTAATATGTTTTCTCTTCCATTTTCAGGGTTTTGGTAATGTTGGCTCCTGGGCTGCACAGTTAATCCATGAGAATGGTGGCAAGATTGTTGCAGTAAGTGACATCAGTGGAGCTATAAAGAACAGCAAAGGGATTGATATTCCAAGCTTACTCAACCATGCCAAAGAAAACCGTGGTGTCAAGGGATTCCATGGAGGGGATTCAATAGATCCCAAGTCAATATTGGTTGAGGATTGTGATATTCTCATTCCAGCTGCTCTTGGGGGTGTCATAAACAGGTCCTCTTTTAATATCCATTTGAATCAGCAATTCTTGCTTCATATTATTTAGGTTCATTGTAGGTGCAGATTCTTAACCTGCAAAATCTGCTTTTCACTTGGTTTGTTTTATTGGTAAAATGAGTACAAATTATATAAAATCTGATTGTTTTTTTTTTTCTCTGTTTAATTGAAGGGAAAATGCAAACGACATAAAAGCCAAATTCATAAGTGAAGCAGCTAACCATCCGACTGACCCTGAGGCCGACGAGGTAAGTTTCTGTGAGCATTTTAGATTATAGAGTTGAAAAAGCCAATTGTCTCATAAGTATTGTCCTGTTTTGCAGATTTTGTCAAAGAAAGGAGTTGTCATTCTTCCTGATATATATGCAAACTCAGGAGGTGTTACTGTCAGTTACTTTGAATGGGTTCAGGTAGTTTGCCAGTTACAAAATCTTTGCATCAAAACAAGAAACTGCTCAGATTTTCTGATATACTTTTTATTTGGTTTTGGTTGGTTTTGTGCATTGCAGAATATACAAGGTTTTATGTGGGATGAGGAGAAGGTGAACAATGAGTTAAGGACTTACATGACAAAAGGGTTTAAAGATGTGAAGGAAATGTGCAAAACCCATAATTGTGATCTTCGAATGGGAGCCTTCACCCTCGGTGTTAACCGCGTTGCACGAGCTACTGTTCTTAGGGGCTGGGAAGCCTGAGATCGATTATTTTCTCTTGAATAAAGATGAGGACTCTAATGGGGTTCCCTTAGTTTGGTATTCTTCTTCTTGCCCGGGAAGAACTTCAGCAGTTGTTTCATTTTTATTTTATTTTATAGTTGTTGCCTTGAATATTCCTGTCTGGGCTTCATGGTTTGGTTCAGAACAGAACCAAAAATTACATCCAAATTTAAAGCGTCCAAGACGATGAAGCCCACAGAACTGATCAAGAACACTGGACTACATCAATCCAGTAATTTCTGATTTTATATTTTAGATTACATTTGCAAGTCGGAAATAAAATGTACTCCAAATTAACTTCACAAACAGTAATTCTCTGTTTCCTATATAGAGCTTATTAATTTATTATGTATTTTTCAGTTATCAGAACTCTTAAAAACACCAAATAAAGTCGTCGCTATGAAGCTGATGTTCTTCACTGAAAGTAATCTTCAGAGGGTAAAAATCATTCTTCAACTGAACTGCAAAGAGCATAGAGAATAAAAAACGGAAAAACGAACTGAGGATTTGTTTAAGGGTTAATTACATAAGCCAAGTTATATGGTAAAAATACCTGCTAAAAAACTACATGCTTGCCAATCTTTAACTCATTTTTAATCAATTTTGGTCACATGAGGATATTGAGCCACCCTTAGGAGAAACGCCAAATTGATGACCCCAAGTGGATGCTCATCATCCACCTTTTATGTTCCGGGCAATTCTAAGGGTAAAACTTTTTGCCCCTGTGCAGCCTAAAGAACTGAAGCTCACTCTCTCTTGAAACACACAGCCCTTCAAATTGCATACAACCAGCCCACTCATGTAAGATTGCACACACATCTATTTGCACACATCACAAGCACACAGCAAGCACATTCAAAGGTAATCACAAGCACTCAGCCAACACAAATGTTACCAGGTTAGACACCAACCTTTTCTTTACTCATTAGAATAAGAAACCAGACAAGAGCTTAGCAAGGCCCACCACAAGTGACAACTCTAATACTCAATATGCATAAATGCTTTTGAAGAAGTGGCAAATGAGTCCAAATGTCAAATTTTTCATGTTGAAATGTAAAAACAGCACAAATAGCCGAAGCTATAATCCTGTATGAACAAGAACAAGCAAGTAGAAAGAGGCGTAACACATGATTTGGTAGCATATCAGAATCCTCCAGAAACAATACCCATCACATTTCAAGCAGACAGCCATGATCTCTTCCAAGATGAGTACTATAAATTTAGAATGAGAATTAAAAAAAAGAACCCAAAACCAATGTTCATCCACATTGCTGTTGGGTCCAAATTACAATATGCAGTGAGACTAACCACTCCATTAACAAGCAAATGTCAATATTGAAGCTAACACTAAATTTTCCATTGTTTCGAAGCCTATGCATGCAAAAATGACAACAGAAAAGGAGAAAAGCATTAGAAATATTACAAATTCTAAAATCTCCCTCTACCCCTAAAGCCACCACCACGGCCACCACCTCTGGGTGGGCCACCTCTGCCTCCTCGTGGACCTCCTCTTCCACGAAACCCACCACCACCACGAAAGCCACCACCTCCACGACCACCACCACGAAAGCCTCCACCTCCACGGCCACCACCTCGAGCACCCTGTCCCCTGCAACAGAAACCAGTCATTAAAATTGCTTTTAAATGCGAAGCATAGCATTTAGAAATTTCTTGATTGGATGACTACTATAATAATAGATCTTTTTCAAGGGTTGTAAGGAGCATGCATGAACACTTCTAGAGGTACACGGCATGCAGAACAATAGAAAGAGAAACTGAGAAAGGAACAGAATGATGCAGACTCTAACTATAAGCTAACTTCTAACCATTATCTAAAATCCCATTCAGAGGCAACATACATCCATGGAAGCCAAATAACGGAAAATTCTGCATAGAAGCTCCCTTAAGAATCATGTTGATTGAGAATGTAAATGCAATATCAAGAACCAAGTATATATCATAAGTTTTCATCTTGCATCAAGTGAAACATCAGAGCAAAAATCTCCCCTAATCATGTAGCCTAGTTGATTGGTGGTTGTGAAAGAGATGCCCAACACAAGAAGAAACTCGAAAGACATGTCCAAAAAGATTGGTAGTTTGTAAATAGGATATTCAAAGCGACCATCTCAGATAATGATTTTCATTTAAGCTCAATTTCAATTATTACATTAAAACTAAAGAAATATAAAATTTTCAGGAATAATGTTGTACTTGAAATTAAGTACTGGCTGAATGATTTTATGGTATCAATTATATGATCAAAAACGGATAACCGCTACCTCACAAAACTCAACTTCTTCCCTCCAACTCTGCAAACCCAAAAGAAAAACTAAACATGGGGCTAATTTGAGGCTAAGCAGGTTGAACCTTGAATTCCATATGGTATAGCTAGGGAATCCCGTGCTACCCATAAACACTTCTACAGGTCAAGGCTGAAATAGACTCTTCATATGACTTGGAGAATATAATTCCCACTCAACTTATATAAAATAAAGAAATCAAGTGTCTTCCATAATATTGAAATAATGGGAAAGCATACTTTGGCTGCGAAAGAAATCTTTCTAATGGCAAAAGCTTCGCCGGGTCAATAAAGAACTTATCACCAGCTGAATATGAAGTTGCCACAATGCCTTCCATCATTTTAACTGAAAAATACTGCATTTGAAACAAAACGAAAAATATATAAGTCAAGCTAAACACAAACTACAAATAGCTACCAGTATATCAATGCACACAAGAGAACTCACAAATTCATTGATGGGGCCAAAGATTTCATCAACTTTCCCTATCTGGGTCTTGTTCTGCAAATAGATTGGTGCATTAAAGAAGGGCACTTTCTTGTCAGTTAAAGCCTTTGTGACTGCATCACCCTCACATGCATGAAGAAATTCCGAGACCTCTGTGCACACCAAGAACCAATAAAAGTTTTAGAAGTACACAACGAAATACCATATAAATGTGCAGAGTGAATAAAACCAACAGAAACGAAAGCAGAGGAAGCAATAAGCATCAAACCCAGTTTTAAGTTTGCAGAGATTTTCCAGTTTCTTTTCATCTTTAAAAAAATGTATACTGAGATAATGTTCATCATTAAACCCAAATTTCTCATCTTTTTCCTTCTTTAGTATTGTCTCAGAATCACTAACTCATAGATTATTTTCCAGCTTCACTCACACACTAAAATGCCCTGGAAGTTTTCACATGAAGAAAAACAGAAAGGGCACAGAAAAATGAAAAATGCAAAAATAAAATAGACAGACCTATGACTTGCTCGGGAGGACCCTCATCGCGAAACCCTCCGCCGAAGCCACGACCGCCACGTCCGCCGCGGAAACCACCGCCACGACCGCCGCGGTCTCCACGGCCTCCCCTAAAACCACCACCGCCTCTCGGAGGTCTCATGGTTCTTTTACCACGCTCTCAAACAAGAACCCGCTACTAGTTTAGATGCTCTCTGCTCGGGTCTCGGCGATGGCGAACTTTGCTTTTGAGAGGGAAGTTTTTAGGGTTTATGGTGTTAGGGTTTTGATGTAAGATGACCAAATTGCCCCCACCTTGTTTCTTGTGCAGTTGCCCCTTTGTACGGAGTCACAAGGCACGACATCAGCTAGCTCGTCACTAAGAATAAATAAATTAAAATATTATATTTTAATACGCAAAGATACTGTAAAATTAAAATTTTAAAAATAAAAATTTGCAACGAAAAATAATTTAAAAACTAATTATTGATTGTATTGTTACTGACGATGAAAATATCGGTATCGATAAAAATATTAAAGATTAAAAATACGGAAATATCGATATCGATAAAAAAAATGAAAGAAATGACAAAAATTTATAAAAAAAATATGTAAATTTTTAATGAAATTTCAGGATATGCTTATTTATTAGATATTTTATCAATTTAACTATAAAAATTGAAAAAATATTGAATGGAAATCATATTTCTCATATCAAAAGATATATAACACTGGCTGACAGTAATAAAAAAATAATATATTAAATAATAAATTATTCATTAATTAAAATAATAATACAAATACATAATTACTTAAATATTATTCAATACTACATAGAATTTCTTGGTTGTTAAAATTTTTCTCTCATTTTTTTATCCTCATTTTTAACAGTGTATTGAGAGAAATATTGATAAAAAAATAAATTTTCTTAATTAGTTTTGCATGTATTTATTAATATGTCAACTATATAAATATAATATTACAGGTAATTGTATTTGTTGATAGTCATGATATAAATATGATATTAGTTGGCATTATGCATAACTATTATCTGTTAATGGTTGAGCTTGAGAATATATACATAAATTTTTATTTGATGTCATTCTATAAGTATCAATTGAATAAGGATTATATTCATCTTAAAAATTTCATTTTTTTGCTGTGACATTTCTATTATATATTTTTTTCTACTTGTATAGTTTTTTTTTCTACAACATCAATTATAGGCTTACATTCTCTATTTTCATAATATTTATCTTGCATTACATTAGTATAATACTCTTATCGCTAAATGGACTCAATATTTGTTAAATTTGTGATTATTTCGTAACTATTTATAATTTCACAAAAATATTCATTGATATCACCACTTGAGAGAGCTACTATCAATAGTTTGAAATTGTGAACAAGTACCCCTGCTGAAGCACAAAGAGTCATAATTGGTTATCTCATAAGCTTTCGAAATGAATAAACACTACTAGAATCTACTTTTTCAACGATCACTCTTAGAATATTTATAACCTCATCTTCTGCTTGTACACTAATTTTTGAATTAGAATTCACTTTCTTATCATTTAAATGAACTTGTTTAATTCATTAATATATTTGATATAATATTAAAAAAATATTATATTTTAATATTTTATAAAAATCTATAATAATTTTAAAATTTATAAATAAAAAATTAATGAATATATTTAAAATTTTCATTGATATTTTGGAAATTTTCATAAAAATTATGAAAATTTTGACCAGTTTATAAAGTAATTACCATGAAAATTTCGACGGAAATATCGACGAAAATTATAGAAATTTTTTTCTTGTGAGGAAATAATATCCTTTAGTTGAAAAAACCAAAATTTCGGCCAAATTTCACCGAAATTATCAATTTTTGCATTGATAGAAAAAAGAAATCGTTTAATAAAGATCAATGCTTTTTTTTATAAATTTTCAGAAATTTATAATATTTATACAATATAATATTATTTATATATATATATATATATATTTTGGTTATAAATAATATTATTTATATATTAAAACTATATTATTGCGTGATAAGCATGCACCAACTGAAAACTTATTGTTTCATAAAAAAAGAAGGGAAAAAAAATTGAAAACTTACTGTTAACCTCAGGGATATAATGAAACAGCCTAAAATAACAATAAGTGCGGATGTTAACTTCTAGATTTTGGAATTAACAAGCCAAAAAAAAAAGTTTCTTTCCCAATTTATTATATATATAATAATTATAAAATTTCGTAGACTTTATGGCATATGAATTTAAAAAAAAAAATAAAAAAATTAAAAATAAAAAATAAAATAAAAATTGATAAAAGTAATCATACACCAAATTAAACCATTTAAATTGAACTAAATTACTGATTTTGATTCGATTTGTAAAGATAAAATTGTTGAGTTCAATTTGCAATTCGCAGTAGAATTTAGATGAAATCTCCACAAGTTGAACCATTCTACTAATATAATAATATATATATATATATTCTGATATATATAATACAATTTAATATATTTATATATTATTTAATATATATAAATAATATTATTAATTTTAGTTTTAATTAATAATTAAGTTTTTTGATGGCTTTGAATTTATAATGCAAATGCATCTAATTAGATTCAAATCAAATAAATAAATCTACAATTGAAAATTGACTGTGTCCAATCAAAAATGGAATAATTTAAACTGTTCAACCAAACTAAATTAAATCATCCATAATCAATTTGGCTTAATTTAGTTTAAGTGTTTTTAACAGTATTTATAACCAAGCAAAACCGCTCAGTACCATCCGGTTTGAATATTCTCTGAAAATTGCCCAAATTGAATCAGTGCTCATCCATACTTTCTTATGCTCACTATTGCTACTATAGTGTGGGAATCTTTCAACAGTAAAAATGGGATTTGGGATATTTACGCTTTGTTTGGCATATTTTATGCTTTTATTTTTTTTCTGTGTTTTTTTTTTCTTTTTCTTTTTAAAGTTTTTTTAAAAAAGTCATTATTTGTTAGATTTGATTAAAGCTCTCCAAAGAGATCTAAAATACTTTTAAAAGATTATTCAAACACTCTCAATATAAGCTTTTGAACTTTAATGTTTTTGGTTTCTCATAAATTACACCAAACAATGCTTTTATAGCTATTTGAAACTTAAATTTCATGATTTTCTTTCATACTTGATTTGTAAATATTTGTTGGGTATGGTTTATGAAAAATAAATTTTAAAACTCCAAAACAAGCTTTTATAATAATAGTTGAACCATTAATTGCAAGAGATTTAGATATCTATTAGTACAAAAAAAATTAAAAAGATTAATATATATATATATAAGTTTTTAACCAAAATTATTAGAGTATGGCATTTCGTGAAACTTGTATGAAAAAGCATACACATCAGCAAAAGTTATCCCAAATAATTAAGCTACCTTTTGCAATAGCTAACCATATATACTTACTTTAGGATGCTAGTTCATTATGAAATTAGCTGATTTCAGTTAGGGTTATTGGCACGATTGTCATCAACTTATACATTTTCTACAATTTGGTTTCTAATTTATTTATTTTGGTTATTTGCCCTTTAACTTAGCACTTATGTTGCATCATCAAAATCAAATATATTTTTTTTTCTTAAAAAAATACATAGCACGCATGTGACATCCATTTCTACTATTTCACTGTTTTGAAGCTTCAAAATTTTAGAAACTCAAAAATCATTATAAAACTGTATAACACACTTGGATCCTTCAATGATCATTCTCAATCTTGTCTTCTATTCTTACATGCAAGGGTTAGATTTTGTAAAGGAGGTTCAAATGAAGCTTTTGGTACAAAAAAAAAATATGTAAATCATGGCCTGAATTTCTTGAAATCCAACAAAATATGTTTTAGCCAAAATTTCAATTGTGATTGTTAGAGATGTTTTTAGCAATGTGCTTAGAAATGTCAAAAATATTGCCTTAATCTATTTTTAAAGCCTAGATATGGAAGATTTGAGGAATTTTTTTTTTCTCCTTTTACACGAGGTTAGCCAATGAGGTTGAAATAAAAGGAGGGAGTTTTATTTTTTCATTATTTTTTACCGTATCAATCCTTCAAAAATACTTTTATTTCATTTTTTAAAACCAAAAAGCTAAGTGGCATTGCTTAGGTGGACATTCTTCTACTTAGATAGCAAGATTTTAACTTAAGTGGCAGCTTAGATATGTCCTATTTGGTATATATTCTGGGAAGCCAAAAGTAATTTTTAAAATTTAAAAGCTGTTTCTGAAAGTATTTGGATAATTTTTTAAAAGTATTTTGACCTCCAGAAGTCATTTTTATCAAAGCCAGTGAAGATTAGATTTTTCATAAAGTACTTTTAGACAAGCAGAAAATAAGTAAAATCAAAAGCAAAAGTTATGCCAAACAAAATCATAATAATCTAGATAAAAATTATAAAATATGTGCATCTCATATGCTTTTGCAACATAATAAAATTTTGTTCTAATAGTGCAACATAAGTTTGAGGTTGAAAATAAAATGCCAAAAAAGTTAAAACAAATATATAAAGTAAAACAAATAAATTAAGAGCAACTGTGCTAATAACCTTTTCATATTTCGCAACTCAAAAATAAAAAATTCAAAAAGAGTTGCACTTAAAAAAAAGAGAGGCCAAAATGAATTATAACATATCAATTAGTAGGTCCCACTAGTTATGTGAGTTGTTGAATAATGCCAACCCAGGCGTTAAGTTCATGAGTTGGACAAAAAAATTATTTTCTACTCTGAATAGAAAGTGTTAAAATATTAAAAAACTAATTCTCAGGAATTAGTTTTCAAAATTTTGATAATCAATTTTTTAAGAATTATTTTTGATAGTGTTTGGTTAGTATAAAGATAGTAAAATTTACAAGTAATAATGAAAATATCGAATGAATAGAAATATGGAAATATTGATATAATATCGATATTGATAAAAAAATAAAAAAATTGATGAAAATTTATAAAAAAATATAAAAATTTTTTATGAAACTTCAGAATATGCATATTTATTATATATTTTATCAATTTAACAATAAAATTGAAAAAATATTGAGTGTAAATCATATTTATCATAATTAAGATATTTATAATACTCGCTGATATGAACAAAAATGTTATTAATTAACTAATGAATTATTCATTAATCAAAATAATAATACAAATACATGATTACTTAAATATAAGTCAATACCACATAGAATTTCTTGGTGGTTAAAAATTTTTACTCTCTTTTTCATCTTCATTTCTAGTTGTGTATTGAGAGAAATATTAATAAAAAAGCATGTCTCCTTGATAATTTTGCATGTAATTGTTAACATGCCAACCATATAGATCTAATATTTCATGTGATTGTCTTTGCTGATAGTCATGATATGGATATGACATTGATTGGCTTTGTTCATAATTATTAGCCCCTAATGGTTGAGTTTGAGAATATATCCATGAATTATTACTTGAAAACTAAATGATAGATATTAATTGAAAAGAAAGCAATGTCGGTTCTAAATTTTTGTATGGGAGCATATTATATTTTTATATTCAAGATTGTAATCATTTTTATTCTTTCGAATGACTTTCATTTTCATTATTGGTTTTTTTTTTATTGAATATTAGATAATGGATGTCTGATTCTTTCATGTGAGCAATTATATTGGGAGAAAAAAATGATTAAAATATAAAAAAAATAATACAATTTTATAATTGTAGATAATTTACAGAATAAATTATATTTTATATGATTAGATGGTGTGAGTTTTAAATTTTTAATCAAATAATTTTTTTAACTTGTTGAAAATTTATGCCAAAATAATCTTATTCTTTTTTAAATTATAAGTATTTTTTTATTTTAAAATTTTAATCATCGTTTTATATTTTTTTCTAATTGTTTCAATTTTGCTTTCAATTCCTCTAATTATATAGCATTAGTTAAAATATATCATCAATAAATAATTATAATTTAAAAAAATACTCAAATATTTTATAAAATATATCATATTTTAAAATTTTAACAATTTAAATTTCTATAATTTCTACGAAAATATCGAAAATTTTCATGGAAATTATGAAAATTTTGATCAGACTGTGAAGTAATTACTATGAAAATTTTGAAAGAAATTTCGTAGAAATTTCGACAGAAATTATGTAAATTTTACTCTTTTTTTTTTAGTAGGAAAGTATGCAAGTTTAGAAAATTAGTTTCCATAGGTTCCACAATTTTCCAAATGGAGCCTTAGCTGTTTATAGTTTATATAATACGCTGCATAAATGGAAGCTATTATATGAAGATATTGCATATGTAAGAAGGGAAAAATTCGTTCACATCCCTTGAGTTAAGATCTAAATACACCATAGCCATCAGTGAGGGGATTGGGGGACTTTGCTTGGCTTCGGCCATCAGTGAGAAATGGAGTCCCCCTTCAAGGTTGGCTCAAAATAAACTCTGATGCTGCAATTTTTTCTAAAGGATCTGTGTTAGCTTTTGTTGTTAGAGATTGTAGAGAGAATATGATTGAAATGGCTTCAAAAATTGCTGGACGCATGAACGTCTTTGATGCTGACCTAGCTGCTTTGGCTTGGGCTGCTAAACATGTTTGCAAAAAATTGGAGTAGCATTTACTGGTCTATGGATGCTTCAACTGTTGTCAAGGAGGTCCTCTCTAAGGAAGATCCTCAAGGACGGTCCTTCGGGATCTTCTGCTGCAGGTCAGGCACCTTTTTGAAGGTAACAATTGGCATATTGGCTGGCATAATAGATCTTCCAACTCCCTAGCTGAAGCTCTTGCTAAGATGTCTATTAGATATTGTAGTAATTTTCATTTTGATGCTTTTAACCATTATCTGGTTGCTCTCTTGAACATTATTGAGCTGGATAAACTGGGCTGTTCTTTATAATTCTCCCCCTTTTTGGAGTTTTTTGTGCTCAATGCATTAGCTTTATTTACCAAAAATAAATACACCATAGCCATTATATGAAGATCTGACATTTGTAAGAAGGGAAAAATGCGTTGACATCCGTTTGAAGTAAGGTCTAAATACAATTCAAAAAGTTAAAATAATGCTATTGATCAAATTTATTTATTAAATAATACATATTAAATTATTTTTAATTGATATATTTATATAATTTAAATATAGATCAGTAAATTATAAAATGAATAAGTAAAATTAAAAATAAAAATAAACCAATTAAATATTAATATGTTATCTGATAAACAAATTTAATTTATATTTTAGTAAGTCTATCATTATTAAAAAAATTAATAATTAAATCATCTGGACTTTTGAAATACATTTCTAACCTTAAGTGCATTTTAAAATTACGTTAGATACGGTAATGATTTGACCTTATAAATTTCGAAATTTCATTTTTAAAATTAATACAAACAATTACTGATTGAGGGTTTAATTGACAACCAGTTATTAATTTCCATGATATAAATTTAATTAATTGTTTATAATTTAAGATATAGGAAAAACTAATTAAGAAAAATATTTATTTTATCAAATATAATAAAAAAAGATAAATAATTACTAAGTCTTAAATTTTATCATATATGGTTATTTAATACGCCCAAACAAAAAATATTAATAATTTTAGAAAAATTCGGTTTGAACTACTTAGCACTACGATTTAATATTTATAGTGAAAATAGAAGTATGTTTTCTATAAATTGCCAGGTAGACATAGTTTTTGAAATTTTAACGATCTATGTATTTATAAAGGAAAAAAAGAAAAACAGTCTAGCCAAACTCTTTGCCTACAGTGCTTGTTGATTATGTTTTTATTTTCTTGAATTTTTGTTTTAATAATTTGTGTTAAAATGTGTAACGTTATAAAAAAAAAAAAAAAAAAAAGGTGATTCTTCAAATTTAAAAGATAGTTTTACTTCATAACATATTTGATATTAAAGCACAATTTATCACTATTCAAGTCCGCTGATTTTTTGAGTTGAAAACACCGATATAAGTGTTTTTTTTTTTTTTTTTGGTGAATAACACCGATATAAGTTGAATGAGAATAAATGTGTCTTGCAAAATAAAATGATCATGAAAATTTTTGAACACATGTGTGATTTGACAAAAACACTTTAACATAGTTTTTTTTTTTTGGTGAAATCACTTTAACGTAGTTTGTATGCTTGAAAATGTGAGTACTTTAATCATATTGAGTTTCAATTTTTATATTGGTGGATCTCTTCAGAATTCACTTTATCTGGCCTCTCGGCATAATTTCTCGGATCCATGCTGTAGAGAGTCAAGCCCATATTGTGTGATGGACTTCGTTTCTCAATAGTCGGTTAAATAATAATGTCTTCTGTAACTTGGAAAAGTGATTGTAACGGTTTGTATTATATTGGGCCACACTTCTTCCTCTTGCCTATAGGGTTTATTTGATCATGGTAATCTTTTGGCGTTTGCTTTTGTGTTCTTATAGCTGATCATAGGACGAAGTCCTAATTGATCGGAAAATATGTTTCACTTGTCTTGGATAATTGGAGTCTCAGTCCGAATCTAGTTTATAGTCGGTTTTGAAGCTTTACTTTTTTTTTTTTTTTTCTTTTTTAAATTGACTAACGTAACTAAAAATTGACCTTAAGATAGTCATTTTTTTGAATTTCACTATACTTCAGTTGGCTTTTGATGAAGTGCTGCTGGCATGATGTGTCAAGTCTCAAAATATTTTATCCACACATTTGACACTTGTTAAGTAAGGTTGGTCTAACAGTACACATAGTATGAGAATTTCTGTACTGTATTTATGTTTGGCTGCAAAAGCACATGCTCTAATATGCACAAACGCGTGATAATCTTCACTGTTTGAGTTTCACCAAAAAAAAAATCTTCACTATTTGAGTTCAACTAGCACTATATTACTCTTACAGTATTTTTTTATTTTTTATCTAATAATGCTACAATTCTATTATTTTTTTTTTTTTGCTTTGCCATGTTGAGTTAAACTTAAAAATATATACATT
>QANX01004143.1:3992-24638 GCA_003254975.1 Ochetophila trinervis
TTATTATTATTATTATTATTATTATTATTATCTTCTTTTTCTTTCATTGGGACAACAATCTGTTATCTATTTTTTAAATTTCATCAAAATTAAAGTCTATTTACTATATGATAAAAATAGAAATATTTTTTAAACAAAAAGATAAATGTGTAAATTAGCATTTGATCTATCACATATTAAAAACAAAAGAATAATATTTATAAGTTGAAAAAAAAAATGCTCATATTGTATGCAAGAATGAAAACATATTATTTTTATATTTTTGAATAAGTAGTTAAAAAATATAACAATTTTTATATTTTATAAAAATTCATAATGTTTCTAAAATTTTATAAAAAGTTAATAAAAAATAAAATAATTTTCAAAATTTCCATGGATATTTTGGAAGTTTTTATGAAAATTATAAAAATTTGACCAAATTGTAAAAGAATTAATACGGAAATTTTAACGGAAATATTGGAAAAATATTGAAAATTATGGAAATTTTGTTTGAATTTTTTTGTGAGGTTGATATCCTATCCACATTTTCAAAAAATTGAAATTTTGCCAAAATTTCAGTGAAAAATTCGATTTTTGCACCCTTTTATATGTATATATACACATAACTGCTAATATAAGTGACATCGTCTACTATTCTATATGCTACAGTCTACTGTAGCCATTTGATGAACATAATCGTATAATTAATGTACTTAATTGTGCATATTGAATGACAGGACAACACCCGAGGTCTGGTCAGGACACACGAGACAATTCCGCCTAGGGTGACCCTATTGTACTAACCAGGACTTAGCACAATGAAATCTCCTTAACAAGGAAACAACAACACTGAGAATAATAACTAACATCGACTGATCCAAAAACATCATATGCTATAAAACACATAAAGAATAATAAATCCCATCAGAGTATCTAACATAGGTTAAACATAAGTCTCAAAATATAGTAGTCTGATACAAAGATATAAGAAGTACATCAAAATAGCTTAAGGGAATGACAACTAGTAGATCCGAGATGCAGACGCTGCGTAAACAGAACCAGTAGCAGCCTAAAGGGGACAGATTTAAACAACTATGAGACAAGCTCAATGAGTGGATAAAAAGAAAGTATTCGAAACCATAACTGTTTTAAAACTTCATATTCACTTTTTTGAAAAGTCCCCTATTTGTAAAATGTTTCGAAAAAATCATGTTTTTATTTTCTCAATGCATAACTTGATAAGTATGCATATTCATTGTATAGTATATAATTTATACACTGTATACTCATAAGATATGTATAACATAATTTGTGACTTTCTCATGTAAACTTTCCGCATCCCGAATGGCCCATGCGGGAATCTCACATCTGCACAATGAATACACGTGCATAAAAGAGGATGGCAATAATCATCTCTGGTGCCATGGGCACAATATCATCAACCATATCCATTATACATCATCATCGTCATCCATCATCACATCACCATATATCTAACTCGGTATGGGGTACACGTATCTCAATAATAATAATATGCATAAAGATGCATGCTGAAAATAATATTCATTTCTCATAAGCCTTATGCATAAAGATGCGTGATAAAAATATATTTCTTTCTCGTAATTTCTCATGATGACAGTAATCATAATAAACACGACAATAATGCTCATAATGATATATCGTAATATAATTAATATGATAATGATCATAATAAATAATAATATGAAATTATGCTTTTCTTTTAGAACATATTTGTTAAGTATGCATCATCAATATATGTATAGATAGGTAATCTCACAACCCAAAACAGTTTGAGAAAGAAAATCCACTCACAGCATACAGCTCAAACTCGATCTGCAGCTTGGTCGTCTCCCGGAGCTGACTCGGATCCTAGATAAACATCACAAGATAAAACTTAGGTTCTTAAACACTGAAATTAAAGTCGTGTGCAACAAAGTGTCCTAACTCAACCGTTCACTTAACATGCTATTTATTGGTAAATCCTGAAACCCTTGAAATTAGGGCTTTCAATCCCCAGGACCAAACTGAACTCAATTGAAGCTTCCAATAACTTTCCAATACCTTTAATTGAACATCTATAACCTTGAACGGAAACTACAGCACTCAGAATCGGATTTCTAGTACCCAGTGAAATTACCAAAATACCTCTAGACTAGAAAATCAATCAAACGAACTCCAAAATTCGCAAACAAAGTGCCATTGGAAAGCCCAAAGGACAAGGATCAAGAACATGGTCTCACATTCCAAAGATCACTTCTGAATTCGCCTGAAGTTGTTGCCCAAACTTGTTTTTGATATATCTCTTAAGCGGCTTTGAATCTGGGCAAAGAGAGGCCGGAAATGAACTCAGAAGGTCCAAAAATAGGGGGTAAGGGTCTGGGTTCAAGCTGGAATGGTCGGAAATAGTGCAGATCGGCCGGAAAACTTTGATCTCGCCGTCCCAACTTCGACTGGAGCTACAGGGCGCGTCCAGTGTCCGATCGGCGGCCGTAAGATGTCGCTGGAAAGCTCTTGTGACGTACTACAAGGGTGGCTGGTGCATGTATTGAAGGAATGGCTGGAGGTTGGTCGATTTGAAGCTCAAATGTGGCTGTCTGCTTGGGTGAGGAGAGAGAGAGAAAAGGGAAGAGAGAGAAATATATTATCTCAAATGACCCACCAACAAGTCTTGGGCTGTTTATAGCCCGGAACGGACTCAGGACTTGCTCGGAAAAAGCCAGTATGGTGTAACTTTGAAAGTTCATAACTTTTTATCGGTAAGTCTGATTTTAGCGTGTCACCTGTCTACAGACTCGTATCGATAAGCTCTACGCTATGGTATCCAAGTCAAACTTAAATTCTAATCCTATAAAAAGTCAACTCTCAGATACTATTTCGATCGAGCTTGGTCAACACTGCCAAAATCGAGATACTAAAAGTCGGGTCGTTACATCGAACAACTAATATGGGATATCGCCCATTGAGTGATGAACAATTATCCATATTAGCAGTTAATAGCTGTATATATATTATACTACTTCTACAATAAAAAAAAATCATTTTATTAAAATAAAAATTATCATTAAAAATATATTTTTAATAACAAATCTAAAAATTATTGTTATTGAAAATAAATAATCAGTGACAAAAATTTTAGATTCATTACTAATAACATGTTATTTATGACATTTATTATTTTAATAAAATAAAAATATATTTGTTTTAGAATTTATATATATATATATATTTCCATTATCATATGCCAATCAAAGGTTGATTTAATAATTTTATCATTATAAATTATTGAATTAACTTTTAAAATTTAAAAATACATTTATAATTTTTCAATACATACAAAATCTATCTTACCTAAATAGCATTTTAATATTTTTCTTATACATTTTTAAATTTTAATCATTAACGTGATTTAAAAGTTAATAAAGTAAAATCAAATGCTAAAATCATCAAATTATCTCTATCTTGTGCAATCAGTCACCGGAAAACTTTTAGTCTTTAGTGCATAAACTTAAAACCATATTTTTTTTTCTTTTGTTTTATAAGGGATCGTATATACACTTGCAAGAAATGGATAAATCTTTATTTATATTTTTTGTATAAATTAATCTTTATATTTGAGAAATAAAATTTTGATATATAAGTACGGAGGATCAAGAATGGTTTCAGACATTCCTTCTATTTATCTGGTCTTGGCTTGAATCAGACTTTAATCTAAATTAAAGGTTATATTAACAAAAAAAAAAAAGAAGAAGTTAGATATTAAAACAAAAAAATTAACACTATATATTTCTTAATATATATATATATATATGGTTTTGGTCAAAAATATAGAAGAGTATCGGAATGAATATACAATATATATTAACCTTTAACTTTTTTCAATTTTTTTTTATAAATGAAAAAGGTCCAACTGTGTGCGAAATTTTATTTAGTAAATTAGTTAAATCTATCCGTCTTTTTAGTTTTTTTAACTAATAAAAATTAACACTTAGAGCCCACTTTTTTCAATTTTTTTGATAATAATAATCCCCACTTTTTTCAATTTGATTGCTTAGCTAGATGCGGAATACATTTAAATTTAAGAACTATATTTTGTTACTCTCACTGACTTTTTTCCTTTAACGAGAACAGTAAAAAATAAAAAAGCAACTTTCCCAAACGCTATTTGCATATTAAGCATACCTTTCTTTTCTTTTTCTTTTTTTTATTGTCTAGAGTTATTTCTAACACTAGGGTATTCTCGTAACCTCACATATCTGTCCCTTCATCAACCTCCTTATAACCCCATCAAGCTCTACCACCCAGAGAAGAATCTCCCCTCTCCCTCCCTCTCTCTCTCTAAGCTTTCAACTCTTAAGCTTTGCTCTCCCAAGCCATTAAAGAAACTCTCTCTCTCTCTCTCTCTCTCTCTCTCTCTCGACCAGCCCTTTACTCCATTGAAACTCGAAAAATTCACCAATCTCTGCACGGTGGATTTTCCATCTGAAGCTGTGAACTTCCACCGCTACTTCTTGAGTGATGGGTTTAAGCTCAACTTTCGCTCAGAGTTTCCACATTTCAGTGATCCACACCCCAAGCTTCTTTCGTCACAGATGTTAGAGAAAACCCATTTTATGGCCGTTTAAGCATCTGGGTTGGGAATTCAAACACACGCAGTTCAGAAGAATTTTATAAAATCGAAAAAAACCATGGTGGGTGGAAAAATATATGGTGGTGGTTCGGACATGACCATTCTACTTCAAGACGAAAGACGGCCTTTGGCTTCTGGTGTTCTTGAGTCACTTTGGATTCCCAGCTCTTCCCCTTCTTTTCATGGTAATTTTGATAGCTTAATCGCAAGTTTTGGTTCTCTGTAGCCTTTTGGTTTCTGGGTCTTCGAGATATTTGGCACTCTATTATTAATATTAATATTAATATTATTATTTTTGTTCTAGTTGGGATTGTTGCCTATTTTCTTTCTCTTTCTCCTTCTCCAAGCAGACTGTTGCTTGCAAGTTTCAGTATCAGTAATGTGTCCGTCTTGGTTGACTTTTGATAGAAATTGTTGCTTCTTTGGTTTTCTAACTTCGATTCTATCAAACTTTTATCATTTTTTCAATTATTAAATACTTGGGCGAAACCGATTTTCTTGAAGAATTTTGGTTGGATTCAAGGAAACTATGAGTGAGTACATTCTTTCGTCTATATGCTTCCTAATTCTGTTGCAGAACAGAGTAATTGCTGCAAAACCAACATAAAAAGTTGGAAATTTGGAGATTTTTTTGCAAATACCCTCTTTTTAATTAAGCTCTGTTTTGAGATACATAGAATTCCTAGCAAAACCCACTTTTTGAAAGTAACTATTAGAGCAACTAAAAAAGATTCTGACCGTCCAATCACTGTGCATCTTTTTTTCTTTTTCTTTTTTGGGTCAGGTTCAAAATCCATTGTTAATTTTGAGAATGTTGGTGGAGGAGATTCAACAGAGAGATCATTCTTCCAAAGGATAGACCAAGAAGAAAATAATGATGACGATTATGATGCTTGCTTTCATCAACCTGGAAAGAAAAGACGGCTCACAGTTGATCAAGTTCAGTTTCTTGAAAGAAATTTTGAGTTAGAAAACAAGCTTGAACCTGAAAGAAAAGTCCAACTTGCAAAGGAACTTGGTTTGCAACCTAGACAAGTTGCAATCTGGTTTCAAAACCGGCGGGCTCGATTCAAGACCAAACAACTAGAAAAGGAATATGACTCATTGAAAGCCAGCTGTAATAAGCTCAAAGCTGACTATGACAGCCTCCTAAAAGAGAATGAAAATTTGAAGAATGAGGTAAATTTCTGTCTGGTTTTTCTTCATACACTTTTTGGCCATAAAGTTGTAACCCAATAATGAAACTTAAAAAGGTTTAAAAATTTTCCCCATTTTGACAGGTTGATTCCCTAAAGAACAAATTGCACATCAAAGAAAAAGGGAAAGAAAACTTGGAGACCCAAAATGCAAAAAATTCACCAAATTCAGAACCTCAAAACCCAATTCAAAATACAGCTTCTGGTAATGCATCCAATGTGCCAATGGTGGTATGCAAACAGGAAGATGCAAGTTCAGCCAAAAGTGATGTGTTTGATTCAGACAGCCCACATTATGCAGAAAACCATTCTTCATTGTTAGAGCCTGCTGGTTCATCTCATGTCTTTGAACCAGAGCAGTCAGATTTTTCTCAGGATGAAGATGATAATCTCGGCAAAAGCCTCCTTCCACCATTATATTTCCCTAAGCTGGAAACTAGCTGTTATGATGACCCACCTGCAAGTTCTTGTAATTTTGGATTCTCAGTGGAAGAGCAGCCCTTCTACTTCTGGTCTTAGTTGAGCTATCCTATATGTGGATTGTGGAAATAGGCTATTTTTGCCTTTGCTTAGTAATGCAGTTCGTAATGTCTAAGTTGTAATTATGGTTAACATGCAATAAAATCCAAATCTTCTTGCCTTTAATGGATGTTTTTGCTTGGTATTATTAGTTCTAATTCTTTGCTTATATACTGGAATCCTGATGAGGATTTGACATTAGTATTAATTCACAAATTGATTTCCTAGTTCAACTGTGAATCAGCCAACTCTCTTTCAAAGCGATATACTAAATTAACTGTTCAGTAAAATTTAAAGCTTCTATAAATCTCAAATCTCAAGCTTTCGTGAGTGGAATCTCAAACCTCAATAAGTAGTGCTAGAATTAGAATTCATCCATACACTTGCGAGTTCTGAAGTGTATATAAAGCATAGGGCTACTCCTTTTAGAAAAACGGTATTTGAGAATCACTAATTAGTGGGATCTATGTGTATTTGACAATTTAGATATTTGTTCAAAAGGTTCACTTTTTTTAATTAAAATTTTAGGATAAAAAAATTCCATACAATTTTAAATATTATCAATTAGCAATTTTTATGTCAGCAATAATCTCATTAATCTCGTTGGTGATCTCAGATTTGCTTTTTAATTTGTTAATCTTTTGCTTGTAAAATTTGAAGATTCAAAATTTCTATCTTTTATAAGTAAAATCTCAAGCCACAACAAATAGTATCATAATTAATTAGGATGCAATTTAGACATTTACTAAGATATAAAAAATGATTTTACTTAATTAGGAAATCAACAACAAAATTAATGAATCTTAATGTTATGCTGAATTCATAATCTATGTGTTCGGAAAAAAAAAATGATTCTTATTGGCAATTGAGGACTTAGGATATTTGATAATTTGAGTGCTTCGAGAAAGTTAAAAACATTTTTTTTTTGCTAAGCCAAAAACTAGACAAAACTCTACAGAAAAATTGTTACTTGATAGATAACAAAGCCCCACTCACAGTCTTACACATGAAGAGACCGACCAAAAATTAAATAATATTAACATAAATAAAGATTAATTAATGCTAATCACACACGCTAAAACATATACAGATAGAATGAGATTCATTCAATTTTTGAATATGAAATAAATAACTTCAAAGAAATTTTTAACTTTTCTCATAGATATAATAGAGAGGCAAAATTCAGGTTGAATAACAACAAACGAAGAATATGAAAAGGATGGTGAATAGTCTTCATAAAAGTCAAATAAATTTGGTAATAAGTTCTTTGATTGGTGAGACTTTTGACACACTCTATTTGCCCTCCTTGAGGAATGAGGATGTTGACAATTTTAGTGATTTTATAATTATGTACATTTCAATTTTTAAAGTTTTTAAATATTTTTTAAGATTAATTGCACTTGAATATTTTTACTTTGGCCAAATTATATATTAAATTTATAACGTTTCACATTAATTTTTAGTTTATTTTGCATTAGTTTAATTTTTAAGTTGATTCTAAAATTAATTAACAGTAAATTTAACAATTAAAAAATTACTAATTTTTTTTATTATTCAATTTAAAAATTCAACTAATATGATATAAATTATAAATTAAAAATAAAATATAGAATATTTTAAATATAAAATACTAAAATACTTTTTTTTTTCCTTTTGTTTATTCTTCAAGATAGATTGCTTGTTTCTGCTATAGAAAATCTCGCTGATGCAAGTAAGAATCGCCCCTAGGAAATGTGTCACTCTATAAAAATGTGTCAGTCTAATACAATATGATCTTATTATTATTTATATTTATATTAATCCATTTTATGCATTACATCATCCTATACAAATAAAAGATAAAAAAAATGAAGGGTAAGACTTATATTGGTTTGACATAATTCACGTGAAAGATTTCAACTTGTTTGGTATTCAAGAAAATGAAAACCGTAACAGTTGCCAAACACTTCTTTTAATACCAAATCCCAACAAATCAAAATGAATAATTCTATACTACTTATTAAATAAATTTTGGTACCCAATATATTATCATTATTTTGTTAAGTTTTTATTTATAATTATAGGTATTATTAATTTATCACCTATTGATTACCACATAATTGCATATAAAATATTTGGTTAATAAATTTAATACATGTATCATTATACAAATAAAATTCAAAATTAAATAATATTGAAAAAATATAGAATATTTTTGAACATGTTGCAAATTGAATCATCAAATTTAATATGTTTTACATTCAACGTTCAATTTGCAATTTATTTTACATCAGTCTAGTTTTCTGATTGATTAACACTGTGTTAAAAAGGTGAAAAAATTGACTAATTTTTTTATTAATCAATTTTTTTCCATTTTATTTGTTAACTAAAAAAAACTTGTAAATTTTCTATTACTTAATTTTGAAATTAATTTGAAAATTAAATTAATATGAAATAATTATAAGTTAAAAATCTCACGTAGAACGCGCATGTACAACAGCCTCAGCCGGAATAGAAATAGTGGAAACTATACAATTATTTGCAAGCTCATGTTGAATATAGATTGCATGTTTATTTTTTGCAAAAACTTTTTGCCAAATAATAATTAAAAAATAAAATTACTTACCAAATTCAAGTTGAAGCAACAGGGTCAATAAAATCAAGCTAACTCTTTATTTTAATGTTTTTGGAAGCAAACGTGCAGTGCCTGTTGTTTATGATTCAGGGGTGTCCAACTCTTTTTTTGTCATAGCATGAGGTCTAGTGGCTTTTTGGTTTTGTGATTGTTTTTATTTTTTTTTGGTAAAATTGATTATTTTAGTTTTAGGGAAAGAAGAAAGTAGCAAATATGGTTTGCTTTTTAGCCAAAAACAAAAACTTCGTCTTAGAAGACATAGCGTGGTGGATTGGGGAATAACAATACAGACTCCAAAGCTAATCATAATGCTGTGGGACATCAAAAATGGCCTTTAAGACATTGAGGGAAATATTCACTTATCTTTAAAGTTCTCAAAACATTACCATGCAATATAAAAGAAACTTTTTAATTTTTGTGTTTTAAAATGCTCTCCTCTTTATTAAAGATTACCAAGAAAATTCTTATGTTTTGGACTTTTTTTTTTTTTTTAATTGTAAAAGTCATTATGAGATATTAAAAGGAGAAAAGAAATTAGAGGAATCCAAGCATTGTTTCGCCATGTGTTTATAATTGTTTATTAAGTGTCCATTTAGAAGATATGTAGAGATTTTTATCCTTGTTTTCTAAAATAGATAAATTATATTATTGGTTGGATAGGAAAAATGAGACCATAATTTAGAAATGGTTTTGAAATGTTTAAAATAAAAATAAAATAAAATTTTATCAGAGCTAACACATTGTATCATATATATATATATATATTTTTACTTTGCACCTCTAATAAGAAAATTCTTGCACTCTCTATTAAATTTTTCTGAAGTAAAACTGTTAATTTACTTGTCTTTTAAATTTAAAAAATATTAAATAGAAATAATTTTTTTAAAAAAAGACATTTTTTAATAATAAAAAAAAATGTTTAAAAAAAATTAAAGTTAATTTTCTAATTTAAAATATTTTAAATTAAAAAAATAGGTTTTATAAAAAAAAATATAGATAATAGGTAGATGAATGGATTTACATGTGAAAAAACAACAGAGAGAAAGGTGCCATAATTTTCTTAATTAGGAGTGTAAAATACCATAAAAAAATAAAATGCAATGTCTTGATAAAATTCGGAAAGCTATATTTATTGATCATTGTTAATTTTTAAAAAACATTTAATTGCTGTTTTGTTGAAAACCATTTTTTTTAGAGAAACGCTTTTTACATAATCATTCTTAAATGGACACTAATTTTCAAAACAAACCATCATTTTTCCAAAATAGATAACGATTTTAAACCTGAAAATAACTTATTAGTATATGTAGTTCTTCCAAAATCACTAAATAAATTATTTTGGAAAATAAAAAATAAATAAAAAGATCCTTAAATTTTTTAGCTAAACATTATAAGCAGTTCTTTTGTTTTCTTTAAATCAGTTTTAAACATTTCAAAATCACTAAATAAATTATTTTGGAAAATAAAAAATAAATAAAAAGACCCTTAAAATTTTTAGCTAAACATTATAAGCAGTTCTTTTGTTTTCTTTAAATCAGTTTTAAACATTTCAAAATCATCTTTAAAACAAACACTAAGTATAAACTTCTAAAAATTACACTATTTTTAACCATTCAAAAGTAAATTAGAATCTCCATTGTGTAAAAACTAAGAAGATAGTGGCAACGAAATCTTTAATTTTGTTAATTTTTTTTTTTTTTAGTGAAAATAAGAAGATTCAAATTCAAAATCATAAATATATAACTACTATTTTAGGATTGGGTGTTCGTCCCGTAACAATCATTTATTTAGTATTAAGCATTAAAGTAATAGCAGAACACAAGTCAATAGAATAATGTCATTGTTGGCTTTCTAAAAGTCATGACTTTCGTGCTTTAAAATTCAGATAACTCGAAGTGATTGTATAATCTCTTAGATTTCATCACATTCAAATGCTAAAGTCATAATCTTGTACTATACTTTAATTTCAACATAAAAAACCATCAACGAAAAAAAAAAAAAAAAACTGACATCCCAAAACAATAATAATAACAAAATCTCATAAATTTTTTTTTATTGTCACATTTTAATTTTATTTTGGGTGGGGATTCACAAATTCATAATTTTGCATTACAAAGACATATCATAAAAGATAGATTTGGGGGTGTTAGAGGAGATGGGATGAGAACAGAGTTGGTTGACAGTGGACAAAATGCCAGGTGGCAAATCCACTTCCAAACTTAGATATTTCCACCAAGTCCCAAAGCCGACGATCCCGATCCCATTAATCAAAAAGAAAAAAAAACGGACAATCAAAAATCCTCCACGTGTTCGGTTCAGATCAGAACAAGTTCGAAAATTTTATAAACAAGTGTCAAAGCTGAGCTAGCCACGCAATCCAAAAAGCAAGCACCACGGAACTTCGGTGGACCGGACCCCACCAAATGGAGATTTTCGGTGGAGATAGCCAGGACAGAAAGTGAAACGTGGCATCAATTACATGGTCGAGTTGAAAGCTAAGGCTAGGCTATAGGGACGGAGAAAATTCGGGTCCCACTGAACAAAGTGTCGCTTTCGCTTTTAGTCTGTTCCCAGGGGGATAAGAAGGTAATGGGGTGGGCAATTAGGGCCCATAAGGTTGGGCCCTCAGATTTTGAATGGGCTTTGTTGGCATTTTGACAGTACTTGATTGTCTTCTCCGTCTCTCTTTCCTCTTTCTTGGCTGATGTCACACGTGTACCATCGCTCTCATGGGTCCCACTTACCACGTGCCTACCATTGCTTCTTGTCACATCATGTTTTGTGTTTAATATAACAAACAGTCTTATTTTAATAAATACAAATAATAAAAAAAGTAGAAAAAACAAAATAGTGGGGTTTTAATGACATTTGGTATGGGATATGTTTTTTGTCGTTTAGACGGTGGTGTTGGGAGCTGGAAAGAAGTATTACGATTTTATTTGGGATAGCCTTTGAAAAGTTGTTTTTGATTTTTGAAACACAAATTGTTACCATGCATTTTGAATTTTATCCAGGTTGATTTATTTATTTTTATTTTTTTATATTTTGTATTCCGAAATAAAAAGAACATTGGCATGTTGCGTTCTTTACTAATTTTTTTAAAAATAAATCTGTTTTTATTTATTTTTAATTTAATTATACGACTTATTTTTTAAATTAAAAATTTCTAAAAAGATTTTTTTTTATAATTATCTAAAAATATGAATTTTTTAATAAAATTAATTTCTATTTAATATTTTTAAATTAGAAAAATAAGTATGTGGACATATTTATTCATAAAAAAAATTAACAGAGAATGTATGCCATGATTTTTTAGACCTCTTGAAAAGTAAATTCTCAAAAAGTAATTTTGTAAAAATAGAAGAAAAAAACTATCCCAAATATGGATTATAGATAACGACTATGCCAGATCAGTAATTTTTAGTTATTATGTGCAATATAAACCATACAAACCTATAATTCTGCACAATATCAAAATAAAGCATATGAATACCACAGAATCACAGAATAAATGTTAAGTGTTCGATCAATTCATCAATGCAAAGTTTAGGTAAAATAGCTTTCCAAGTTGGAGGGTCTTTGAGCATGACAATAGTTAGGAACAATAGAAGCAAAGAGAGTTGAGCAAATTCTCAAACAGCTTTTGGGAACGTAATATGGAAAATTGGAGGAAAAAAAAAATGAGAATTTTTTTTGTTTTGTTTTATTTTGTTTATGTTTATCTGTCTATATTACATTAATTCAAACAAATCTTCCATTGAATTGTCAAAAAGGAAATAGGAGGAAAAGAGTGAGACATTTGGGTACTCATGGTTTGCCTTCGGGAAAGTGAAATTCTGAGTGCATGAGGAGAAAAAATAACATAGAAGAAAGTAAAAGGAAGCTTTTTGGGTAAGGTAATGGCCTAATGGGTGAAAGACACACTTCTAAACGTGTACACAATGTGGTCAGCCGCAAATTTACCAAAACGAAATGTGGTCAGCCGCAAGAAAACACTTTTTTGGGTTAAATCACAATTCGGAAACTGTCTATTTGGCTGTAAGATTCACTGTTCAAACAAAAATACCAAATAGTTATTAGAAGATGGCCGAGTGACAAAGTAAAAGACAACAATTTCGAATTAGAATTCCCTTACTTTCAAATAAAAAGGGAAAAAAAAAAAGCATATGTGGTAAATACTAAATATAGTAAGACTTCACTGAGAAATAAAAACTTTCTCCATATTACAATTTTTGGAGTTGGAGTGGGTTATACAGCAAAAGATACACCTTTTCTTCTCCTATTATTGGTTTTCTTTTTAGTTTTTTTATTTCCTGGAAAAATAAATTTAATCCTTGTCTCCTTGATCATGAGTTTTGGTTTGGTAAAAAAAAAGAAGAAAAAAAGAAGAAGTCGATTAGGCAGGCTTGTGAGTGGTGAACCGATCTCGAAGTTAAGCTTTTCTTAATATTAAGTGAAAGAAATTAATGATTTTTATTTTTTATTTTTGGTTTTACAAAACCATCCTCAACTATATTGTACAACTTATCTGATATGAAAATTTATAAGAATATCCGAACGTTTTGGACTAAAAAATGTAAAAAAATCTATTTTTTAATAATCCATGCCTACCGCTTCAGCAGCTTTTCTATAAAAAAAAAAAAAAAATTATTTTACCTTTCATCTTTTACTCATCCGTTTTTTCTATCCAATTTTTTTTTTTTTTTCAAACCCATTGGAAGTGGTCAAAATTTTACAAATTCATTAGAAAAGTTCCGAATTCTTCCTCTTTTATCCAAACCTATGTATTGGAAAGTTTTTTGAATGAAATGAATATGAAGAAAGTGGACAAACATGAATCCCTCCTCTTTAACACATTACATTTATGATGAGTGCTACGTCAGGAAGAAAGTCGATGGCTGTGTTTCTGATTACTCATCCCTGAAGCATCACTTTTCCATGACCCCTTCCAAATGTGACTGATTCAACGATGGCAACACTCCAGAACAAATCAATGACATCATTGGTAGGATCTTTTTAGCTTTGTTGGTTTTTTATTTATTTTAGTTTTCTAGAAAGTTTCCATTTCTTTTGTTGTATTTTTTCAACGATCGAATAGATTTAATAGGACTATATGTAATCCAATCGTTAGAATTTTTACTTAATTAATATAATATTATATTTTGACTTGACATTTTGGTGTTAAATGTAGTATTTTTGGTGTTTATAAGCATAACATGTATTTTTGTCATGTTCACTGCCATTGCAATAATACATCGACCCTAGCCGGAATTGTATGTACAATTTCAAATCAAAACTAGCAAATCTTAAAAATCTTATGCCCATGGGGATAAGATTTTGGGCGGTTTCTTCTTGGTGGATTTCTGTCAATTTGCGAAGGTAGATTTCTTTGTCGTGATTTTTGACTTCAACAGCTTCAGGATGGGCCAGTCATTGATTCCAATGACATAGAAGAGGAGACGGAGAAGAAACTCATCCCATGTATTTTGATAAATTAAAACACCCCTCCCCAAACTAAAGCATACCGCCCTACTACTCGAAATGTATTACACATCCATCCCCAAACTTGAAAAGCTGTGCTTTAGTTTAGAGGGTATTTTAATTTATCAAAATACATAAAATGGATAATTTATGTATGAACTTTTTGGCTTATTTTCTGAAATTTTATTTCATAAAAACCAATAAAAAAACTTCATAAAAATATAGAAAAAAGAAACATCTGGGTCATTACCCATAAAATTTTTAACATCATAAAAAATAAATATATATTTTAGATGGATTCAAAACTTTTTCAATAGATTTGAAATTTTTTAAACCATTTCGAATGAGTTTGGAAGAAAAAAAAAAGAAAAAATAAATTTGCAGAGAAAAAGAAAGAAATAAAGAAAAAATAAAAAGAAGAGAAAGATGAGCTGGTAAAGTAAAAAAAAAAAGAAGTGAATTAGATTTTTTAAAAAGAAAGCTGATAGACAAAAACTATTAAAAAATTAGACTTATGTTCCAAACTATGTGCATCTGTACAAATTCTCTAATTTTCCAATACCATATAAAAAGTCTTTGGCAAGCAGATATGTGATCCATTTATTCAATGGCTTTAGCCTGCTCGTACATTAGGATATTAGGCCCATAGAAAGGCTAATGTTGTTTGAAGAGTCCACTCTTCTATGTTTGGCATTATAGAAACCACAGCCGAAGGATTGGAGACCACCTTCTCTAGCTAATCATATCCCTATTTCTTAGATCTCGTTCCTTTAGCCAACAATAAGATTATTATTATTAACAACAACAAACACTACTCCAAGAGTAAACTTGTAGATCCAGTGACAAATTTGTTTTAATGATTTTGGGGTGGGAGGGTTTAGAATGTCAAATGCTAGTAGCTGAAAAAATCTCATAAAAAGGAATTTTGCTATTTATTATCATTGTGCTCGGCGCTGGTGGAACCACAACTAATTTCAAATAATTAATTGGTTTTGTTTAAATTAAAAACTTATATGGTAAAATGAATCCAAAGTAGCGACCAACGAAATCACCATGTATAGCTATATGGACACCAGTGGTGACAAATATGATTTTTCCATTACAAAAGCAATTAGAGGTTTTGAAATCCCCATTTGGCAGTGAGAGTCAACCATATAGGAAAAAATAGTTGCCAAAAGATCCATAACTAAAGATGGTTAAAAAATAAAATAAAACCAATGTCACAGCACTTCTACCAGTCAATAAATCAAATATAAAGTTTTAATCACTCCCACAAGTAAACTCACAATTTAATATTACCAAAACAAATAGTAGATAATAATCATATCCTTTAGAGCAAACAATATCTAAGCTCAACCTGTAGTTTTGAAATTTTTTTTAGTTGCTTATGAAAAATCTCTGCAACAAGTAAGCTTCCAAGCAACATCTGCGTTTGCAGAGCAGATTTTATGTCAAGCTAAGTCTTACTTCAAATTTCCATCTTCTTGAGAGTTTCAACCATGAATGTAAATTCCCACAAGGTAACAAAAACTGGTTTTCCTTAGAACAATGAAAATGTCAAGAAGTACTTAACAATGAACCTAAATTTCATCCCTAAAGCTTGAACAAAAATTTTGAACTAGCGAAGGGGTTAGAATTAACATCATGATTAAATCCAACCCAAGGAATTATAAATTTGTTTGGAGAACAGCATATGGAGCCATCCATTGTATGAAGCACAGTAAACCAAATGAGATTGGATTCAAGAATTGCAATCTTACTAAGAGCCACTTGCTTTTAAGAGGTTCAATATGCTTCATAAAAAGGAGACAATCTCCAATTCGTGATGTCTAATGATAATTCACAATCTTGTGTTTTTCACGATGACCATCCAATCATGCATTACAGAGCTAGCACCAGCTTAGCGTTTCGTTTCTTATAATCTTTTTTGAACTGAACAAAAATTATATTGTAAATTGGATAGATTGATAAGAAACAAAAATTAACATAAAAGAGGAGATGGGAATTAGCTCAAAAGATTTGATCATGTTGTTATTTTGTACCTGCAACTCCAACAAGACAGCAGACACCTTTATCTACATCCCCTAATATGAAGCAAAATCCATTCAATTTATAATTTTAACACACTACAAATTTAAGGAAACAAAATATGCCCTACAGGCATGGACTTAATTCAATATAAATCAACTGTTTTTAGTCTTATAGTAAAGGATCCACTTCATATTCCATCATATGAATAATAGGAGCATCACATTTTTTCAGTAGATACACAAATCTTGAGCAGCATTGTATGAGCAACAAATATTGGGGACAGATAGAAGTTATAGACAAGCTTGTATTGAGACAGTACTGAACTAAAATAATAAAAAATTTCTAAAATATCTGTTAATCTAGCTTGTAGGCCAATACTTCAATTGCCAGTTAGATACTAATTTAATGGACTTAAAGACTTTTTAAGATTTCTAAGGATGCTCCACATGAATGTGGAAATAAAGAAGAGGACAATACCGGTAACAATTGCATACTTCACACCAAGATTCACTAGCAAATTTACCAGGAGTCCAGCCAAGACAACACCAAAGAAATTTGCAGATACAGCCGACCAGAATGGCATATCAAGTATAGAAGCTATAATGGCCCCAGTCCATGCTCCTGTTCCAGGGAAAGGTACAGCCACAAACAGCATTAAACCAAGCCATTGGAACTCCTCTATAGGGCCAGCCTTGTCTTTGGCCCTCACAAACAGCATGTCAAGGAACTTAGCCGCAGCCTTGTTCTTCCCAGCAAGAAATGTTGCAAATCTCTTCAGGTAGAGTATAATGAAGGGAACAGGTACCATGTTCCTACAATTACGGGCTCGGTGTTTATTAACTCACCAAACAAACAATCAAAACAAATCAGATGGAACAAAAAAGCACTGATCACATAGAACAGATTGAACACAACAAAAGCATAGCTAGTCTAAAATTCAGAACTAAATTCAGAAGCATAAAGTTAAAACAAATGACAAACCCCACTTAGGAAATTGGAGATAATGCTATACTTTTTACAAGCATAAAAATGTTCATTCCTCTATTAGAAGTAGACACATTCTATCAAACAGATAGAGGGGATTCGTATATAATCAAAGCGGTTGAAGTGCACTGGTCACAGTAAATTCCCATCTCAAAACATTGGCTTTTGGAAAATGAGGAAGAAACTTACCCAATAACGGATAGCACTGTCAGGATCCAAGGCTTAAGTTGCATCCAGTAACCAACAGGAATAGCCCCACGAAGCTCAAGCACGGGAAGCGTAGCAAGAGCAAATACAACAGCCTCATCCGGCCAACACAAGCCACGAAGCGCACTGGCGATTTTCAGACCAAAGCTTGAGGCTTTAATGGAATCGGCAGCAGCTTTAGCATCCCCAGAAGCTGCAAACCAAGCAACAGATAGAGACGCCCAAATTAACACCCAGAAGACAAATTTGACCGGCCGTACCTCAAAGGACGGCACAATGTCATCCCCCTCGGTTGTATCAAGAAACCCATTTTTAGAAGCTCTTGTAGCAGTGAAGGAAAATGGAGAATTAACAACAAGAGGGCTTAAACGGCGAGAAGTATGAAAACCTAAGCAAGCATTTGGGTTGCAGAGAAGTTGTTGGCCATGGGAAATGGAGTAGCAACCAAGTTTAGGAGAAAATCTTAAAAGGGTCTTTCCAAGAGAGAATTTTGACGTCGATGGAGTTGTTGATAATGAAAATAAAGCAGCCATTGATAAGAAGTCAAAGAAAGCGCTTGGCCAAGACAAGCAAAATATTGTCGTCAGCTTCATCAACAACCTACCCGGTGGGAGTGAGATAGTCTCCCTGTGACCTTGCGGCTCTGCATCAGGTCTCAACTCTCAACAACACATTTGGAGCCTATATTTTCACCGAATAATTTATCTACTCCGAGCGCGCGTGGGGGATATATATATACATATATATCATTCATAATATATATGTAAATTTTAATTAAAAATATTTAATTTTATTTTTGTTTAATTATATTTTATTTTTTTATATTAAAATTTTAATAAATAAAAATAATTTTTTAATAATAACTATTTAAAATTTTTATTAGTGATTATCAACAAGTGAGAAATAACTTTTATTACTGTTTTAGACCATCAGACCAAATTTGTGTGGGTATAACTATTCTATTGGACGAATTATTATTAGAACTGAACTGACAACACTCGTCAGAGAAGTCCGAAAAAGGCAAAGTGGCATGCCTTTGATCCTCTAATGAGGCAAATGTTCAAAATTAAATTTATAAGAGTTTGAGCTCAAACCGCAACTCTCCATCTTGAGGAATGTGACCTCCAAGGCTCAAAAGCAAGAGTGCCAATATTTCTGTGTGTATGTTCGAGATTGCTCTCCACAGAGATCATTTGAGGCCGCCCTTCACGTGAACAGTCTAGGTCAGTACTTAGAATCAACATTTCATTTTATAAAAACTATTATACGACATCATTTTCAGTCGAGGACAGTTAAAAAAAAGCCTAGTCCATTAAAATTGAAAGCCAATTATCTTGCACCACAACGAAATTACATGTCAAAGAGTTATAAATAATCTATTATTAAGTCTTATTTGAGGTACACGTAAATTGCTTTTGGCATTAAATCACTATATGACATAAATGTAAAAATCTTCAAATATTCTTTTTTGTTATGCAGACTTTACCAAATCATAAACAATGCACTAGGTGGTTTGCAACATTGTGAAACTTATGCTTCTGACAAAATTGTTTTGGTGAATATGATGCCATATATATAGAATTTTTTTTTATTATTTGTTTTTTTTTTTTTTTATCAATGAAATATATAGGCCGTCTTGTTATAAGGTTTTTTAAGACACTTTTTAGTTTTTGTTTTTAAAGTAATATTATGAACAAAAGCATTCAAGGTTTCTCGGAAATGGCTAAAATAAAGATAAGCACAAGTGGCTGCATAAAAAACCAAAAGGCCAATGGAGGATTTATCGAGGATCCGTTCGAGATCAGGAAACAACCTTTTGGAGGTCTGAAAGGAAGGTTTGGGTACTGCCGTACTGGTCTTTCCTTTATTAAAAATTCGAGTTAAATACGCTTTATCAAATTTACTATTCTAATTTTTTTTTTTTACATTTTACTTGCTAAGATTAAAATATATATATTTTTTATTCTTTAAAAAGAGAACTATTGTTTTTCCATCTCTTATATTAATTTAATTCCATCACACAGTTGTCTCTGATAAACTTAACTAAATCATGCTTATTATCTAAAAATAAAAATATAAAATATAAAACCGAAACAACGGTTTTTAAATATTATAAGTTTTTGTTTTGGGAAAAAAATTAGTATTTTATAAGTCAGATATCATTGCTCTAATCAAATTCATCCATCGGTATTACCAAAAAATCAAATCCATCAGGTGGAAACGAATGAGTTGAATTTAATTGAACAGCGTTTTATCATTTTTAATCGTAACGTGAATTGTTTTAATTTTATTACTACATCATAAATATAAAAATATTTTAATTTTGTTTTTAATAATTTTATCTATTAGCTCTGCTAAGCTAATGTGGTAAAAAATAAAATAGACACTGTTAAATTGATGGTCTATTTTCAAAAAATCTGTTAGACAGTATGACTCAGAAATCAACTCTTTTTTTATTTTATTTTTTATTTTTTTTGAAATTTTAAATAGATATAATTTTAAAAAAAAATTACACATAAGCTATTAATTTTATTGTAAACAGATTCTATTGGAGACTACTTTTAAATATTCACTGTCTATTAAATAGACATTTGCCATATAAGCAATAAAAACTTCTATTCTATGTGCCATGTAGACTACAATCCACATAGCCATTAACGATGCTCTAAGTTGTTTTATATTTTAGAGGACAAAGTATGAAAAATAATATAATTAAGATAATGAAATGTAGTTATCCTTTAACTTTGAATTGGTATTTAATTTGCTTGTAACTTTAAGATAATGGATTTAATTTGCTTTCAATGTTACACTTTTTAGTTAAATATAATTTATACTTCTGTTCATTGATCTTCTTTATGAACTATTGAGTTATATATGTATATATATAATTTTGCTATAAATTCTAACAGTTGAAGACTTTATGGAGTCTGTGGAGTTTTTTTATTTTTATTTTTGTTTTGTTTCGTTTTTTTATTTTTATTTGGTTT